>JASJUZ010000229.1:0-93724 GCA_037159825.1 Tupiocoris notatus | reverse complement strand
TTGGCAGTAGGTGGAGGGAACAGCACCTTCAGAGGTTGACAGAAACTGCTCCTGCGACGCCATTTCTCAACTGACTGACACGGGGTTGGGCTTATTTTGACCGTTACGAACCCCTCTACAGGCAGGTATGCCACTCATAACATATGGGGACTCATACTTCTGGAGACTTGTAACCTTACTTTCTGGATATCCTTCGTACACGCTTATCTTTATTGAGCTCCTTCATTTTTCTCTGAAGGGCATCATTGCGTAATAATATTTAGCTTCATCTCCTCACATTATGGTTAGCTTGGTTAACAGTTTTTATAAGATTGACTCAGGTGTCAGATGCCGTTCGGGCACCGCGTGATGGGTAAGAAGCAAAAACTCTATTGAGTGCTATCAAGGGCCACTAGAGCTCTAGGAGCCACGCACATAACAGTGAGGCCATAGTTCCTGATGGTTTCCTCCTCTTCGCAATATTTGTAACAATAACCCACAGCACAATCGCTTGCAGCATCACTTACGACCGATCGCCAACGGTTCAGTTGTATCGTCTTTCTCCCTTTCGACTGTTAAATCCGGCAACCAAGCGCGGATGATGAAAATTGTAGCCATCAACGTGTATGTGAACTGTAAGTAAAATGTAAATGGTTTTGAATTAGCTTGATAAAGACATGTTTATAATTGAAACGATTGATTGCCCTTGGCCTGGTCCTTCACTAAGAGCTCTTGGAAGCTCAATAATGGCATCACCAAATGGAGACTGAAGCGTCAGTTCTCGGTTTTTGGTCCTAAATCTTAGCGTACGCGAGGTCACAAGTTGGGGCACTCAAATTGCATACATGAAAATTATCGCTCAACTTCGCACAAAAGCAAATAAAAATGAGATTGTGGGAGGATTTAGGGGAAAGAGTTCTTTTGTCTAGGTTTTAGGGGAGTTCCCCCCCAAAAGGGGAACTTGGCAACACTGCAAATAGGCGACCCTTGAATAATATCTTCTCTGTGCAATAAAAATGGAAATGGAGGGCACTGTTGCCAGGTCCCAACAGGTTTGAGGTTCCTCGACGAGAAAAAGGGGAAAATGGGTACTTTTTCAAACGGAAAGAAGGGAGCTTTGGGGATTTTTAGCTCAAGTGAAGCGTGATTCTAGCGACAGCAAAATAGACGGGGGATATATTATGCAAAAAAAAATGGCTGTTCAATATTTTGCATTGCTCAGAAGAATTTCTGGGAATCGTAAAATTTATTCTTGGTTGAGTCGTCGCATCTCTCATTGTACTGGGTTGGTGAGGGGGAGAAGAACCAGGCTGTGGTAACCTATGGTTCCACATCGCCCTGAGGATGCCCGAAGGGGCGAAAGTACTCGGCCAGTAAATAAAAAATCGGAGAACATGTCGCCTGGTTCTTCTCCCCCTCACCAACCCAGTACAGTAAAATTTATGTACATTGTTCAATATTAGAGTGAAATGAGGAGCCTGACAAATTGTTGCATGATATTTCTTTAGTAAAAAATTTTTAACAGGTGGCTGAATACAGGAATTTTTCGGCGTTAATTAAAACTACTTTTCATGATGCAATAATGGAAAAAAGTAATAGCTGATAAAAACAAAAAAACACTAACAAAGAAGTAATAAATATTCAAAAATTAAAACATCAAATGCCAGAATTTTTACTTTTTATAGAAAAGAAGGTGAGCGAAAAATGAGATTGAGGGATGATTGGGGAAAAGGGGAAAGAGCGATTGTGTCTACGTTTTGGGGGAGTTTCCCCCCAAAAAGGTGAGACCTTGCAACACTGATGGGGGTACTTGATCTGCCATTTTCTGATGGGCATAGAGGAAGGGAGAACTGATGGGCCATTCAATTGAAGTTTTCACCGGCTTGCGAGTTTCGTTTTTCGCGACTGTTTCTATCTTTTCCAAAGTTTTCCTTCAGCACTTATCCTTATATAATACGGTTCCATCGATTTTTGTATTTCAGAGAACCTAGCCAATCGGGGATAAAAATCATGCAAACACCCAATTATTGGGGATCACATTCGCAATAAACAATCGATGCAAATTCCCCATTGAACAGTTGTATCATGTAGAAATTGAAGTGTGGTTGACATCTGATTTGCAACATTTTAAAGAATAAACTGTTAGGTACTTACAATGTTGACATAAGCGACTGTTTTGGTACCTTTTTCCAACGACATTCCTAAGAATGCGTACTTCATTTTAGGTAGCGGCATTGTCTATGAAAACCTAGAAGCATAATACATAAATTCTTAGTTATTCGGCATTGAAAAATATTCCATAATAATCGTGACGCAATTTGCCATAATTATTCTCAAATAATGTGTTCTTGAATAAACACATGAATGGGCAAGTAATCGCCGGCTAATTATCAAGTATTATTATTTTCATCTTTGAGAAAAATATATACTCGTATTCAATACCTATATAATTATAATTAAATATTATATTAATATAATTCAAAATCAATATATTAAATAAATAGATTGATAACTATAGAGGAAAACTAGCAACTTTTGCACTTTAATTCATTTTTATTTTTTTAAATTTTCAAATTAAAAGAAAATTTTTTTGTCTACAGTACAGCTGAAGAAAGTGAAGACTATTCCTTCGAGTATATAGAACAATTTTTATAGCTCCAAGTACTCTCGAGTTATCCCTCATGCCAAATTTCCAAAAATCTCTCAAATTCGACGTGAAAGCTGCGATAACTAGAGAACCAATGAAGCTATCGACCTCGCGATGGTCTCATTCGATTCAGCGTTCAAAAATCTAAAGAAATCGATACTAGATACACTTTTATCTGGAAAGCGTTGGATTATGTGAATTTTCTCCTTTTCAA
Source organism: Tupiocoris notatus (assembly GCA_037159825.1). Lineage (NCBI taxonomy): Eukaryota > Metazoa > Arthropoda > Insecta > Hemiptera > Miridae > Tupiocoris > Tupiocoris notatus. Next base: position 90,884 of record JASJUZ010000229.1, on the reverse strand, counting down.
AACCCTCCGAAAATTCCCTTTAAATTGAGGTAGCGATTTGGCTAAAGGATTGAGCCATTTTCAGACCAAAATTGATTTTTGGCGAAAAATTCAAGATGTTATCTTTTACAGTGTTGTCAGCAGTGTTGACAGCGGGCAAAGATATTTTTTTATTGGATAATTCGGATTCTTCATGCCTTAAAAAGTAAAAAATCAAATTTTGAGGGGGAAAGAGATTTTTCTTGGGCGATTACAATGGTTTATTATTTAATAAACGAATCATTAAAAATAATTAAACCCCATGAACAATTGTAGTCGTTCTCTTTCGGGTGAAATTCAGCTATTTTATCATCCGTTTTGTAATTATTCGACAATTTATTTCAGCGAATATTTTGTTATTTTTCATTGGTTTACAGATTCTGCATAGCTTGAAACGGGAGATTATCAGATTTTGATTTAGGAAAAGAAATTCTCCTGGGCAATGTTTATTGTTGAATAATCAACCGAAAAATCTGTACGTCCCTCAACACTTTCCAAAGGAAACTATGACAGCTAAAATCTTGATTTTTCCACCAAAAAATCAATCTCGGTCTGACAACGGCTCAACTTTTTACTTCAATTTTCGGGGGGTTTCAAGCGGAGAAAATAAGTATTTTTTAACATTTTTCAAAAAAACATTTATATTGATTATTTGACGCTGAATCGAACAAGACTATTGCGGGGTCGATAGCTTTAATAGTTCAAGTTATCGCAGCTTTTGTGTAGAATTTCTGAGATTTTCAAAAATTCGGCACGAGATTTTCAGGAGCTATAAAAATCGTTCTACACTCGTTGGAACGGCTGTTATACACTCCCTTCAGATGTATCAATAGGCGAATAAATTAGCTTTTAATTTGAAAATTAACAGAAATAAAAACGATTAAAAAATATAATTGCTACGGAGTTATTATGACCAATTTATGGTTTTATCATTATTGAAGCAAAGGAATAATAAACCACTGTACAATAATTTGCAGCATGTAAACCGTCAAATTTTCAGAAGATCGGAAGAATTTCTTCGTGAGCGATTTACAATGGTTTTAAACCAAAAGGTGCTTTAAAAAACATGCACGACAGTAGAATCGAAAAATAGCCAAGGGAAAAACACGATTTCGAAGTAAAATAATCGCTTCGCCACTTGGACGGAAAACTTACAGATTTTCTGATTTGGAACGCTTCGAATAGGTTTCTGAATAATCGTAATGCAACTGTTGATTTCGGCTCTTGACGAAAAACTGTCGTCACTCGGTGAATCTTACTAGCTCATTATCATCTACTATCGGATATTTTCCCCCCAGATAGATCGGCCCGATTCTAATGCTGTACGTTGTATAATTCCCAGTTCGTTTCTCCTTTTATCCTTCTTGTGACGCGATGTTCGTTTTAGAAAAGTTCTGTTTTTTCCTTTCACTCTCCTCCGGTACGCTGACAATAGGAGTTATAAATCTGGTAAGACAAAAAACTGCCGAGTTATTGTAGTCAAAATATTCATAAATGATGACCTTTTAATAATCGTGAGAGCCAATAAATCCGCAATTGGACTCCGATAAGCGTTTTCAACTCGCAATTCTGCGATTGTTTAGGATCATGGTAATATTACATTATTGGTCGTTGATAAATTTTCGTCGCATTTTGGGAAAATAATTTTAAATTGCGATTTAAGAGATGAGGATCTGTGTAGCTCAGAAATTTTCTCGTCACTGCAGGCTTACGGGTTGCTGCACACTGCTCTTGAAATCGAAACCGCTCTACAGTTCCATCGAATGAGCTTGGAGGACGATAATCATAAATACTCCAGGGCAGGTACTTGAACGCCGGCTAATTATCAAGCATTTTTTATTGACATATCGACGATTGCGTTTTATGAAAGTATTATTGTTTTCTTTGAGAAAAATATATATTCAGAATATATATATGCACTGAATATATATTTATATTCAGAATATATTATTATTAATTTAGTGCATGGTCTAGATATATATTTTTCTCAGAAAAAATATATATAGGTAGGTATATATTCAGTAAAAATATATATGCACTGAATACATATTCAGTAAAATATATATGCACTGAATACATATTCAGTAAAATATATATGCACTGAATATATATTCAGAATATATATATTTAGTGCATGGTCTAAATATATATTTTTTTCGAGGAAAAAATATATATATTCAGTAAAATATATATTCAGAAAAAAATATAGATAGATTAGATTATATTCAGAAAAATATATATTCAGAATATAAATTCAGAAAAATATTTTAGTATATATATTCAGAAAAATATATATTCAGCATAATATATATTAAGAATAATATATACTCAGAACATAAATTCAGAAAAATATATATTGGAAAATTTATGAATATATATTTCGGAATGTATATTTCAGAAAAATATATATTATGTTATATCTTTTAAAAAAAAATAGTAAAAATGATTTTAAAACTAATAAATGAAAATTATCTAAAAAAAAATACATTTAATCGACTTGCGCTTTTCTCTGTAACATTTTTGTGTCATTTTTCCCTCTTTCAATCATGAATTTTTCAGCTAATATTATCTACAGTGATAACTCAATTCCATCAATGCAGCTGCTCTTCGGAGCATACATAATTCATGGTGTGATAAAGGTTAGCCAATATCTCCTTTACTAATGTCACTATTCTCACCTATATCAACTGATTTCTCCTGAAGTTACACATTTACAGAAATAATCCGTTTATTTTTGCTTTCAGACAAAACCGAATTTTCTTTTTGCTGCTGTCATCATGCTTTTAGCACTAATAGCGTATTCGTCAGGTTTTATCGTCGTCACTCTTCTCGTATTGATCGTTCAGGAGTCCCAAGTTCCGAATTCTGAACAAGTTTTAAACGAAGCCCTCAAAATTCGTAAGTATAATGACTCAATCCCTTGTTTTTGGGAGGTTACTTTGTTTCTATTATAAAAATCGATTGAAGACTTTTTTCTTCACATTTTCTTCAAGTTCAACAGTCAGGTACACCTCAAGATTGTAAAATATTTTTTTTAAAGGAATTTCTAACAACTTGTACATCCGTAACTGCGTTTTTTGCTCAAAAAAGCGTTTTTCTCAAAATGCAAAGAACATGAGGTACCTGGTTTTTCCCATGTACTTTTCAAATGGAAGTTTTCTGATCGCTCGAAGTTGAATTAGGAGTGAAGAGGAATTCGGAAGAAATTTTCAACGTACTTCACGCAAAAACACGTCTGAACAAGCGTCTGTTGTCAAAACGTGTCAAAAACCGTCATATCTCCGTTAAAAATGAATTCAACTCGATGAAATTTTCAAAAAATGTTCACCCAGTGAAAGTGAAACAATTGTCGTTTTCCGGATTTTGGATAACACGCAGATATATAGCCTTTAGAACATTACTTACATAGTGCATTACATAATTAGTATTGAGTTACTTTAGCTATTGAACAGGGAGCGCCTAAAACTCCATAAATTACATTCCTCTCTCAAAAAAAAAAAAAAAAATCTACAATAAAAAAAATCTCGTTTTTCGAATTTTTGACGCATATAGGTTTTTGCATATTGTCGTCCAACTACTGAAAGGTGATTCATTTGTGCCTGATTTTTATAACTTCTATTTCCAGCTGTAATGTTGTACTTCGCCATTGTCATCTACAGCTATTATGAGAAAATTACGACCCAATCGCCCCCGTTCATCGATGCGAGCAGCCGAAGACAAGACGACGACGACGAGGGAATATAATTGACAGTGTAATTCGCAAGAAAATAATTTTCACTCCGCTGCAAATGTGAATTAATGTGAGTTCCCTGCTGTTGTAAATAAAAAAAAAATACATTTTTTGCTTCTAGATAATTATCAGTGTGCACCTCATTATTTACCTTCAGCTATTCCTGTTAAGTGCTGTGAACCAGGCATTATTTTCAGATTAACACTCTACGACCGATTTTAGTCTCGAAAACGCAACAATTTTTACCAAGCGAAATAACGTAATTTTTGTGAAAAAAATCTACAGCCTTCTAAACGTTTATTTGGACCCATTGGCAATTTTTCACCATCGATCGATCACAACAGTGCAAACGCTATAGAAAGTTGTCGAAGAATGTTTTCTCGAGTTTTTGAAAAATCATCCTCAAGTTCGATTTTCCGCTCTAAGTACCCTACTTTCTCCGTCAACGCTTCTGAACTTAAAGAGCTTGACACCTTGCGTAATCTTTGTCTCATCGAAGCTTGATCAAAATGGCCTGCGATGTTGAGCCGGCGATTTCTCGTTCAGAGCATCGCCCGTTTCTGGTCTATAAGAGCAGCACCAGTTCGCAAATGCCGGGCGGACAACAGTTCCGGTATTGCTTTTCAATCCGTGCCCTTTTGAGCGCATCTTCGAAAGGAATAAAGGCGATAGTATTTTTTCGCTTACAAGTTTTTCATAATTGAACCATGACTAAGCCCTAGGCGTAGAACCTCTTGAAAATATTTCAATGAAACGGTAAAAAAAAAATTTCGGAATAAAAAAAAAAAAAAAACGAGCATTGGTTACATTGCTGGGCGTTCCGAAAAAAATTAATTCAAAAAATGGAAAACTGATAAATTGTCGACAAAAAAGTATGATGGCAAATATAAGAAATGGAGGGGAAGAAAAATTAGGCGACTAGAAGACAGGCATTTTCTACATCTACTCCAGTCTCTAGTCAAATATCTAATTCAGTAACTAGCCCAATCTTTTGTCCAGTCCAGTCTCTAGTCTAGTCGCTGGTCCAGTCTCTAGTCTAGTCTCTAGTCCAATATCTAGTCAGATATTTACTCCAGTCTCTAAACCAACCTCTATTCTCTTGTCTAGACTCAGTCTAGTCTCTAGTCTTATCTCTAATCCAGTTTCTAGCCCAATCTTTTATATGTTCCTATCTCTAGTCTAGTCTTAAGTTCAGGTCCTAGTCCAGTCTTTAGTGAAGTAACTTGTCCAGTCTGTTGAGCAGACTCTCGTATCATATATAGCCCAGTCTCTAGTCCAATCTGAAGTCCAGTGTGTAGTCCAATCTCTAATTCACTATCAAGCCCAATCATTTGTCTAGTCTAGCCTCTAGTCATGTTGCAAGTCAGTTCTGTTCTTTTCTGGACTCTAGTGAAGTCTGTAGTCCAATCTCTAGTCAAATCTTTGGTCCAGTTCTAGACCAACCAGTCTATAGTCTAATCTCTTGTCAGGGCCAGTGTCTAGGCTAATCTCTAGTTCAGTCGCTATTGTCTCTACTGAAATTTCTATTAAACAGTCTAGTTTAGTCTCTTATCTAGACTCAGCCCAGTCTCTGGTCCAATCTCCAGTCCAGTCTCTAGTTCATAATCAATGGTAACGTAGGGGTTTACCTATGTTACAAGTATCTAGCCCAATGTTTTGTCATGTCCAGTCTCTAGTCTAGAGGCTAGTTCTGTCCCTAGTCCAGTCTAGTGGAGTCTCTAGTCAACGCTCTTTTCTGAACTCTAGTCCAGTCTCTAGTCCAATCTTCAGTCAAATCTCAGCCCAATCTTTTGTCAAGGCCAGTCTCTAGTCTAGTCGCTCGTTCAGCCCCTAGTGTAGTCTCTAGTCTAATCTCCAGTTCAGTACCTAGTCTAGTTTCTAGTCTACTCTATTTTCTGTTCTCTAGTCCAATCTTTAGTCCAGTCTCTGGAACAACCTATAATCAAGTCTCTAGTCCAATCTCCATTGTCTATAGTACAATCTCTAATCCAGTACCTAGCCCAATAATTGTCTAGTCCAATCCCTAGTCTAGTCGCTAGTAAAGTCTCGTACAATTTAATAGAAACTTCACTAGAGAGTGGACTAGGTACTGAACTAGAGATTGAACCGGACACTGGACTAGGCAAGAGATTGGACCATAGACTGGATTAGAGGTTGGTCTAGAGACTGGGCTAAAGATTGGACTTGAGACTGGTCTAAAGATTGGACTAGAGTCTGGACAACAGACTAGACAAGATACTTCACTCAAGACTAATTATACTAGGGCTGAACTGGCAATTGGACTAGATACTGTAGACAAAAGATTGGGCTAGGTATTGGATTAGAGATTTACTAGAGACAAGACTGGCAATTCAATAGAAACTTCACTAGAGACGGGACTATTTACTGAACTAGAGATTGGACTAGACAAGAGATTGAACTATAGACTGGATCAGAGTTTGGTCTAGAGACTGGACTAATGATTTATTGGCTGGAGATTGGATTAGAGACTGAACTAGAGTCCAGAAAAGCGACTAGACTACAGTCTAGAATAGGGACTGGGCTAGCGACTAGACTAGAGACTGGACTTGACAAAAGATTGGGCAAGATACAGAATTAGAGATTTGACTAGAGACTGGGCTAAAGATTGGACTAGAGTCTGGACAATAGACTAGACAAGATACTTCACTAAAGACTAGACTAGGGCTGAACTTGATACTGGACTAGAGACTAGACTAGAGACTTGACTAGACAAAAGATTAAATTAAAAAAAAGCAAAAATACAAGCTTACAAAAAAAAGCTACAAAAAAAAAAAAAAACTTAAAAAAATGGCTAAAAAATGGCCTAAAAATGGCCTAAATGGCCTAAATGGTTTAAAATGGCTTGGTTAAATGGCTTGGTTATAAATACAAGCTTAGAGATTTGACTCGGAGTATGAACGAACTTTAAATTCCCCGAAAGACAACTTGTACCGTTAAATGGCGTTTTCTTTCAAATTTGCCTTTTTTGAAACTTGAAAACTGGGCCGATTTAAAGTATTTATTTTCTTTGAATTGTAAAATGATAAATTTTGAACAGGGTTACGAAATTCGATGCCGTACCATCCTGTGAGTCTATTACTCGCAGAAATTATGGCGACCAGAAATCATTCCTGATCAACTGCATTATAAAACGAAGAGCACCTGCGTAAAAAAAACTACCGGCATTTTTTAACGAGCCCATCTTCATCTCGAAATCAAGTTTCAGCACGAACATGTTATATTTATATTCCGCACACATGGAAGGGAAAAGGAGCACGTAACTTAGCCGGTGCAATCCTCCGCGTTCGAATAATTCTGGTCAACCGAGCCGTAATAAGTAGAACGGCTACCAAAGAGTAACTGCGAGGGCCGGGCTCAAAGGTCAAACTGACAGTCCGGTCGATTAAGTTCCGAAAGCTTAGGTTACGCAATTTTGAAAGTGGCGACTCGCAGTGGTCTGAATTATATTCAAAAGTCAAAATATCTTCGGGTAAAAGTCGGTGATTTTTGTATGCTTTAAATTCACTTCCCTTGAGAAAAGCTGAATATTTTTGTATTCCTCGCCAGGGACTCCTGTTTAGATATATTTGTACATAAAACCGTACTAATAAATTATTCAGGAATAGTGTATTATTTTTTTTCTTAACGGTGAGCGAAACCTGAAGGCTGACTTCATTTAATGAAACATTGTGTACATGTTACGTCCTGCCAAAATGGCAGAAAAGTGCCCTAATTTTGTGCAGGTACTAAAATAAAACAGTCAAAAAGTCAAAACTTTCGAAGCATTTACCACTAAAAAAAAATATTTATAAATAAATAATAATAAAAAAATTAAAAAATAAAAATAACGGTGCAAATAATATACAATATGCAAATGCAATATGATTCAGTAATAAAAAATAATGCAATAATAATAATAATTTTTCTATATAATATATATAATAAATTAATTGAGAACGTTTTCGTCGACTCACCTCCGCGGAGCTGTAGCGATCCTAAGTCAAAACATTGAAATTCCGTTTTGAAAAAACTCTCACGAGCAGAGAAAAATTGTGAAACGATGAAAAAAAATTGATACTATATTCGTCAATTAAATCGAAATTCCGGAAACCGGTTAAATCGTAATTTTTCGATTTTAGACGACTTCGACTTTTCTTGGCAGCGTTTTATGGAAGTTTTTGAGCTTTTTTGATACCACGTTTTTCCGCAGTTGATAGCGATTTTCTCGAAAAATTCTCACTGAGCGATAAGATTTTACGGGCGCATTTTGTTCATGGGTAAATTGTATTAACGAAAAAGTACAAAAATTCGTTCGTTGGTCGATTTTTGCCGGAGCTAGAGCTACTCGAAGCGAACACACAAAAAACCTTAGTATACAATTGATTGAGAAACTGGAATAATTTAAACAAATTTTGATCATACAGCCGTTAAATAGAGACACATTCATCGGCTGGAAAAGTCTTATTATTATTACTTTTTTTATGGGGCCTTCGTTAAATATTTATCGCATTTTAAAATTTTATGAACCTGTTTTCGCGTATGCTGGCCTGTTTTTCCCAAAGAACTTTCGAACCGATCACTTTTACATAGGTATATTACTCAGAGGCGAGAAAGAGCTTTCAAAATCCTTCAGTCGGGTGTATTTAGTATTTTTTTTTTTTTTTTTTTACCGAAAAGTGGAGTATCTTGAAAACTTAACTTTTTAATCGATTCTAAATTGAATTTTCTCAATTATCTTTCCCAGAAACTATTTTTCCAAAATTCGCCAACGTGACGAAAACAATTCTATAGTTATAACTCAAAAAGTACGAAAAACCGAAAAAATTGAAAAAAAGTATTAATCGTTCTACTTCGATACTTTTCACTTCAAATTCGAATTCGGCGTCTAATTTTCTATAAGGATAATGAATAAAATGTTGTTGAACTATACTGTAAGTATTTGCAACGAATTTTCAAAGTTGAAGAACATAAAACGTGTAGTGCTGAAATTAGTAAAAAACAAAAGTTGTCGTCATTTTTCCGCCGTTTTGACGTCAAATTCGGATTGAGCGTTAAATTTCCTATAAAAATAGCTTTCAAAATCAATTAAAAACGTAAGTTTAATTTTCCACCCCAGAGCTGGAAATTCCGGCCGGTGAAGAACTCGATTTACGGGAAATAATTTCTCTGGCGCTGTTTGAATTTTTTTCACCAAATTTTTTGCTATTTATATGTGTAAGGCGTTCGAATGAAGACTCCTGCTTAATAAAACCGTCGATTCGAATTAATTTTGACCCCGAAAATCACGGTTAAAGTCCAATTTTCGAGCTTTCGAAAACTGATTTTTTTGGACCACTTGCAGATTTTTCCGAGAATTGAAAAAAATCACAAGAATACATATTGGTTGGATACATCTTTCCTGAAAATTTCAGATTTTTATCTTCATTGAGAGAGGAGTAAAAAATCGTTAACTGAACGGTTCAAAAAAATCGCAGGGGGACCCCTTGGATTTTTCGCGAAAAATTTTTTGAATTAGATTTCGCTCATATTCAGCATAATGATAGTTGATGATGTGTATATCAATAATATATGCTTCATTCTTTGTTTCTTTTGCACTAAATAGATGAAAAGAACGTTTAAAGTTGAAAAATGTAATATTTTCGTGTATATTCCAGCAATATTGTTGAATATCTCACAAACGGTTGAAAAATGGATAGGTACATTAAATTGGGAAAATGTGGACAGTTGAATTACCTATCTTTTGGTATATTCAAACATCTGAATTGACGACTTTTTATTAAAGTTAACCACTGTGCAAGTTAGAAATCTTGGAAAAGTTAAAAGTTGGTATAACTATAAGGGAAAACTCCTTAGGTAATTTTTCCAAAGAGTGTAGAATGATTTTTATAGCTTCGAAAATTCACCCGCTTGGCATTTTTCTGGAAATCTCGAAAATTCTACACACGTTTGCCTGAAAAATGTTGGGGAACACGAATTTTAACCAGCTAATAGAGAAAGAAATGAGCCGCTGTCGAGGTGTAGAAAAAGGATGTATTGAAGTTTCGATCGATAGTAATAGCATCAGCTAATACTCGTAATGAAAGAACTAATAAAATTGCTGTTACTATTACAGATCACACGAATAATGGAATTCGTTCTGAACTTATACCTTCAAGTCGTATATTTGTGATTGTAGGAATAAAATTAATTGAATTTTTTCTTGAATTTTTTTAGAAATAAAATTAATTGAATTTTTTCTTGAATTTTTTTTAGAAATAAAATTAATTGATTTTTTTTCTTCAAAGTCTGTTTTTTTTGTCTTTTAAGCAGTTGTCTATAATTTTGGAATTTTTCAGAGCTAATACTATTAAGTTGTGTATAATACTTATATTTTTATTATTTTTATAATTATACTGCATCAAAATAGCTCAAGTTTTAATGCATGATATTGAAGATATCAATATAGGTAGTGCTTTTTGATGTATTTATAGGCATATTGAATTTTCAAATTTAAAAATAATAATCATTTTAATATATATCTATCTCTAGGTCAATCAATAGTGATTGTTGGTGGGAATGTCGAGTCATTATAGTATTGCCAGAAAGGTGTAGACGGTGGAAGGAGGGATATTTTTTATTCGATATTCGCGGACTCTTCGAACCTTGAACCATAAACGTCAACTTTGAGGGGTTAGAAAATTTTTTGTGCGAGCAATCACACTAGTTTGTTAATAAATAATGAAAAAATTTTTTTAAAAATATTAGATATGGGAAAAATAATAAAAATTAAAAAAATAATTGAAAATGATTAAAATAAAAATATATAAAAGTTCAAGCAAACTTCAATAGCAGAGAGAGAAGCGCAGAAAATGACCTGAACTTCCTCCTTTTGAATAAGAGCTCGCTGCGTTCATTTTCGCCGCTTCCCATTTCAGTTTACTTCCTATGCGTAACCTTTGTAGCACCGCAAGAACCGCAGTTGGGCTAAACATGGTCACAAAATGACGTATTAGTCGGCCGACTGAATAGATCGTATTGCTATTTTGGAAAAGATGAGAAACAATGCTTTTTAGACAGAAGAATATGAGCGTAATTGGAGGTGATCGATTTGAAACGAGTTGAGAATAATACTAAAAACATGGAAGGAAAAATAAAATCAAGTTAATAATGATAATAATAAACCAATAGTAAGTGAGTGATTAAGCATTGAAAAAAATACACATACGTATGTCAAAGCTACTAAAGTATAGCAACCATCTCATTCTTCGGTCAATCGTCTTCGAAGATGCCTAAAAAAAGATGGAAAAGAAAAAGCTCGCCAAGTTCATCTACCTGCCATCCCAATATTGGTCAGTATTCTATTCGATTATTATTCAATAATAAACCATTGTAATTGCCCAAGGAAAATTTTTTCCAAACCCGCTACAAAATCTGATATGTCACGTTTCAAGACATGTACAATCCGAATATCCAATTGAAAAAATTCTGTCCGTCCGCCGTCGACACTTTAATGACGAAACGATAGAAGTTTAATTCTTGAAATTATCCTCTAAAATCAATCTCGGTCTCACAACAGTCCAATTTTCGAAACACATTGCTTGCTCAATTTTAAGGGTATTTTATAGGGGTTTTGAGAGGGAGAAAATTCGCATTTTCCAAGGTTTTTCAGAAAACGGTGTATTTGGTATATTTCTAGCGCTTTCGCCATTCTGGGCCTCTTCAGGAAACGTCTTCTCTATTAAAGTTTTTTTTTAAATTTTTTAAATATTTTTTTTAATACGACCACAAGGCGAATGTCCACAGGCACGTAGTGATATTATCTGATAAAGGATAGCGCCACCTTCGTTTCATTCTATTTCAACCATTTCTCAGCGACCCAACGTCGGATTAAAAAATTATCAATACTCAGGAGACACAACTTAATGAGGGTATCATAACAAATTTTCACTTTTTAAAATTTAAAAGTTATTTTTTTTGAAAAAGGTTTTTTTTAAAAATATTGAACAATATAACAATATTGAACGGTTGCTGAGAAACTGTTGAAATACTTTTGAGCATCTCTCTCTTGCACACTTGGCGCGGACATTCGCCCCAATAAGACACGACTTTCCTGAAAATTTCAGATTTTCATCTGTATTGAAAAGCGAGTAAAAAATCATCAACTGATCGTTTAACAAATTCGCAGGGGGGCTCTGAAAAAATCTTTTATTTCGACAATTTTGGTAATTGAAGTGAGACATTTTTTCTATTATTATTATTTTATTTTATTTATTTATTTTTATTCTGAAACGAATTTTTTTGCGCATTTAAGGTCGAAGTTCGAGGATCGATTTTTTCGTAACCAGCAAAAATTTGCAAGGTTCTCTTTAAAAATGACAATTTTCCCTGAAAATCGCACTGAATCAGCTAAATATAACTCGTTCGTTGCTGGGATAGTCTCAACAACTGCTGCTATTTCCTTTCATCGAAAGCCAACACTAGTTAGGCTCGGTGTTGTTCGCGAGAGAATGCAATCATATCGCTTGCAAGTAGACAAAGCGGACAACGTTCTCTTGGCGACGTTCTCTTCCGGAAAGTGAGCGAATCTCGGCGAAAGGTCGAATTTCGGTAGCGATCGAACATAATCGCTTTTTTCCGGTGAAGTGAAAAAAAAAAAAAATTCAAACATCCTTCGCCCGAGTACGTGATTTTATTGGACAGGAGATAATATTGTAGCTGAGGAGCTATTCAACAATAAGGAAGTTTCGATGAAGTTGGAACGTGATGATAGTTATGAACGAAAAGAGCTCATAATTATAAAAACATTGTTCGCTATAGGAGAATCATGTGACTTTTTCGTTTCTGCCGCCCCGAATTGATGGGGAAATTGGTTAAAGTAAATTGTATTTTTGACATTTGGACAAACACTCTTAAATAACTAAATAATTGCTCAGGGGAAAAAAGTTGCGCGCACTAATTAATCGTTCATTTGTTTCAATAAGGATTTGGAATGACCATCCTCTCCAACAAAACTCTTTCGCAAGTTGCCATCAAACAACATAGTGGCAAGTAGTGACGAACTCTTCGGCAGAAATCATCAGTTCTAGTATTAATTTTTTATTTTTAATATTTATTTTTATTTTATTTTTAATTTTAATTTTAATTTTAGTTCTCATAATTTTTGAAAGGAAGAGTACCTACCAATTTTTTGTTCCTATTTTTGTTCCTATTTACATGTTAGTTATGGTTCCTATTCGTATTGATTTTACAAGTAATAATTTTTAGTAATGTAGGTTGACTGTGATATTTATGTGATGTCACTATTTTGCAAGCATATGAATCCCATGTGACGTGGATGGACCTGATGATGGCCTGAGACGGGTCGAAATCGATTGTTGGAGGAAAATATAAGCATAGAACTGAAGTCGGTGATATTTATGTCCTAAAACTATAATAGCTATCATTATGAAATTTTCACAAATTTTCGATTTTTTTTAAATCTTGGTTTCATAACGGCCCAATGCTTGAACCACGATTCAATTTTAAGCTCAGTTTTAAGGGTATTTTTCTGGGGTTTTGAGGGGGAGAAAATTCCTAATTCCGAATGTTTTCGGACAAAGGTGTGTACGGTATCAATTTCTATAGATTTTTTGACGCGGAATCGAATGAGACCATTGCGGGGTCGATAGCTTCATTGGTTCTCGAGTTATCGCAGCTTTTGTGCCGAATTTGGGAGATTTCCAGAAATTTGACATGAGGGTATAACTCGAGAGTCGTGCCTAATTTTAATAAATCTTGACAATCCCGCACAAAAGCTGCGATAATTGAGAACCATTAAAGCCACTTATGTGGTCTCATTCTACGAGACTTCGTATTCAGCGTATACGAAACTCTATAGTAAGTAATTGATATCACCTACACCGAAAAATAGCAATTGTCCCACCGTCAAAATTACCCTTAAAATTGAGACGGCAATTTGGTTGAAGAATCGAGCCATTTTCAGGCAATGATTGATTTTTGGTGAAAATTTCAAGAATTTTACATAGGTAGTTTCTTCAGAAAATTTTTTTTTGCATAAGGCGGACGGGCGGAATTTTTTCGTTGTATATTCGGATTTTCCATGCCTTGAAACGTGAGACATCAAATTTTGAGGCGGGTTTAGAATTTTTTTTTCTAGGGCGATTACAATATGATTTACTATTAAATACATTTTTTAAAACTCATGATTCTAAGCTCATAATTCATTATTGGCAAATCATGTGATATCCTGCGATTCTATTGGCTCGAATGAATGGAAAAAATATTAAAAGTAAATCGAGATTTTCGTCATTTGAACCCCAGAGAAACACATCCCTTTTTTTCAAAAAATGGAAAATTATACCATCTTTTGGCGCATCATTCGATTGTCAATATTCGTGACTAAACGAGGGCAAAATATAAGTCGCGGAATACTCGGTTTTATTTGATCGAGCCGATGGTAATATTGTTCGCTACATCTTCCACCTTCACTGGCCGCCTTTCAGCAAAGGAAAGTGAAACGTCTTCAGTTGAGGTCCATGGGGGTTCAGAAGGAGGAAGGGAATTATATAAAGGCAGCGACTTCTTCTCAGCAACACAATTCCCGCTTAGCATTTTTATCCAGTGTTTCAGGATTCGTCGCGAAATGAGACCTTACGTGAGTACCTTAAATTTCTCACCCGCTAATTTACCTATTAAAGAATTTAATTTTGGTATAATTCGAATACTCGCTGAAATAAAGGAATATTGTCGAATAATTACAAAACGGATGTTAAAATAGCTGAATTTCACCCGAAGGGAGCAATTAAAATTTTTCATGGGGTTTGATTTTTTTTTTATGATTATCTATTTAAATACTGCTCAATTCGCTGTTCAACGGCTGGTTTCTAATCAGTTAGAAACATCACCTGTGTTGTATATTATAGCTTTCAGCTTCATTTGATAGCGCCGAATTAGCAGCACTCAAAAATCCGTGAATATTTGCAATTTTTGCCTTCATTTTTTTTTTTGGAAAATTATATATTTTTTTATCGGTTTTCTCGAACAAACGATTATTTCCAACTGATGAAATTTTCAAGATCAGAACTATTTTAAGCTACTGCAAGATACGACTTCCCGAAAAATGATCAATTTTTCAAACTGTAATTCTCTTAATTTTCGGCTAAATGATGAAATATACGGTAAAAACTCTTATCCAAACTTGACGACAGTTTAGCTAGTTGAGCTAGCTCAATTTTAAGGGTATTTTGGGGGGGTTTTGAGGGGGAGAAAATTCATATTTTGCAAGGTTTTTCAGAAAGATGTGTACGTGGTATCAAATTATATATAGATTTTTGGACGCTGAATCGAATGAGACCATCGCCGGGTCGATAGCTTTATTGGTTCTCGAGTTATCGCAGCTTTTGTGCCAAATTTAGGAGATTTTCAGAAATTTGACATGAGGGTATAACTCGAGAGTTCTTGGAGCTATAAAAATCGTTCTATACTCATTGGAATGGTCGTTAAACACTCTCTCCAGCTGTATCGTTAGGCAATAGGTTTAGCTTTTAATTAGGAAATTAGGAAAAATAAAAATGATTAAAATTACAATAGTTGCTACGGAGTTTTCCCCTATAGTTACCATCTGTTTTTCGGTGGGAACGTTCACAAATTAATGTTCGGAATATTTAAAATGACAAACGGATGGTCTTCTTAAATCAATATTGAAGCGAAATAATAATAAACCACTGTACAATCATTTGCAGCGTTTTTACATCGTTTTGAAAACGCCTATCGAAAAATCTCAAATCTCTCGACCACAGATTAGGTTATACTAATCCAATCAAATAAGTGGTTTTCAATTTAACAATTTTTTAATTTTTTTTCCTCAGGTAGGCCATTTTGTTTAGATAGTGTTTTGTAGCTTGGTACAAAGAAAATGGGGAATTTGCATTGATTTTTTTCGCTTGGTTGTCGTCGCATTTATTGTAGTAGAGGGGTTGTGAGGGGGAGAAAAACCAGGCGACTTATTCTCCAGATTTTTATTGGCTGGCCGAGCACTTTCGCCCATTCGGGCATCTTCAGGGCGACGTGGAACCATGAGGTCCACAGGCTGTGGTCTACTATTGATTTCTTTATTCCCAACGTGATCGGAAATAATAATAATAAGCCACTATTTAAAAAAAAAGAAAAAGGAGGCATTGTTGATAGAAGAAATGCGCGATTGAAAAGTAGCGCCAAACAGAGGAAAACTGCTGACGTCACAAGCCCAGTCACAGTACAGGGCGTCTACCGTCCATCCCATTTACCACCCACCAAACCGCTTCACTATACCCAGGGATAGAGAACTTCAGTTGTAGACCTTTCAGCCATCACTCCGTAGTTCTGATTTTATTCATTAAATCTATGCAATTCCACCTTTTTTCCGGGCTCCCTTTGACTCCAAATTTTCTACTTTAGGACGATCATGATCATTCCACGTTGGTAAGTATGGAACCAATAATGAAAATATGGAAGATTACGGTATTTCTAAAAGGGATCAAAATGGGGCGTTTGAATATTTTTATATCACCCTCCTCCGATTAATTAGGCTCTCTGAAATACGAAAATTCAATCGAAATCAAGGGAGACGTTATATGAGTTCTGAAGGAAAGCTTAGTTGAATACTGAAATAATCGTGGGAAACGTAGGCATTCGCGTACGTCAACACTGGATGGCCAATCAGCAATGCCAAATCGAGTCAGCTACTCCACCGCTGCTAGATTCTGTGAAATCTGCCCTACATCGGGAGAGGCCTGAGCAGTTCAAGCACTCTAGCGACGCTTGATAGCACTACTCGAGTAACACTCCCACAAACACACTTCAGTTTTGAGAGTAGAGTAATCAAGCTCCCTCCGCTAGAGCTCTATCTTCTGTGTCAAGATCTCCACGATTGTTGGCACCACTGGCGATCCAAATCGACTTGTCTTTTCTTTTTCTCTACAACATGCAGGCTCGAATAATTTTACAAATGGTCATTTACTTGTTGGACCTATCTATAACTGTCGAAATATAACTGATTTTCTATCCCATTAATACATTAATAATAAAAAATGGCTCTGTTGGCAGGTGTTGCTTGTTTTGGCGTGCTATCTCGGCCTCTCTTCAGCCCAGGCGAACCAAGAGAGACCTGTGCGTCTTGATGATATAGAACGGGACAACCTCAAATCGCCGCAGCAAACTCCCCAACAGCCGCGACCGTCCGCTCTTCAGTACCAGCATCCGTCCAATTTACAGTATCAACAGCAGGCTCAATATCAGTACCAACAGTCGCCTTTGCTCCTTCAATACAATCCAGTGCAGCAATATTACCAGAACATCCAGGGAGCACAACCATCTGCCTATCAGCAGATGTACTTGTCCCAGCAGCCTCAACAGCCTGTGCTGATTCCGCAACATCAATCACTCCCGTTCCCAGTGATGCTAATCCCGTCGTCATATCTACTCCCGCAAGATTTGAACGCTTTGTTGTATAACAGCTTGGGCGCTCAGCAACAGCAGCAGGCAGCCAAATACCAGCAAGCACCCCAAGCGCAGCAGCTTGTTCAACCGACGCCGATCAAAGGAGGCTTCAGACCCAGCCCTCAAATCGGCGGTTCTGCGCAGCCAAGCCCGCTGGTTTACCAAACTGCTCAAGCCTATCAAACCTCACCTCAGCAGTACAATGCGTACCAGACGCTTTACCAGCAGAAATACGCAACTGGAGCAAAATCTACTGTTGCGCCACCGCTGAAGGACAACTATGTCGGACAGGGATCTAACGTTGCTCCAGCCTACGCAACTTACAAGCTTCAGTAATGAGTAATAGATGTTTTGACATCATATGGGAGGCTCCAACCTCTTACTAGTCTTCTTTGTATATAGAATTACAAAATTCGGCGATTAGGTTTTTTTACATGATTTTTCTCTCAATAAAACTCATAAATGGATGACCTATTTCTTTTCCGATTGGACCAACCTCAAATTCTGGTTAAATTATTTATTTACTGGTACAGTATAGAGAAGCCAGTAGATCAAGGGGAACACTATAGTACAACTGCTAGAAGGTACTGGGGCTCCTCCCTGGAGCTACTTAACATTTTAACAAAACAGTAAAGAATTATTACACTCTGCTCAAGCTCAAAAGCAATAATCAAAGGTTACATTCTGCTATCTAATTGAGACTGAGATAAGAGATTGTACAGGTTGAAGGTCCATGAGAGACGTAGCAGGTTTCTGATTCAGATTCATCTTACAGCATACAGATAGAAGGACAGGTTTTTTAAATGGAGAGGGAAATGGCAAAGGAGTAATGGTATTCAGGGCAGAGCAGATTAGCAGTCTGGGAGATATGGAAAGTGGTTGGTTGAGGAGTTTAGAAGGGAAGAATGGGACGAAAATACTTCCTGGAGCTGGAACCGAGTCGAACTAGAAGCAAGCAGCTTCAGAAAAGGTGATGAGTCTATCCAACCAGCAAGGAGACCATGGAGAAACACAATGACGCTAGAGATGCGCTGAAGGGCAGGGTGCGGGAGGAGAAAACGCGCGCTAATGGCCTTGACGGCATCTCAGGGAATCCTGATTTTGAAGGCCGGGATGTGGAGAAAAGTGGGGTGCACTCTATCTAGCCGACCGATATGGCAATGATGTATCATGCTCCAAGGAACTGTTGCTAATCAAGAATTGACCATGCTGCGGTGGAGGATAAGGAAAGCGGGAGTAGGGAGGACACTCGGAAGTGGTAAAATGGAAGACTCACGATGCAGGTAAAATCATAAGTGATCATTAACCACTTGTTCTAGCCAGGGAATTGCTTTCTGTACCAATCTGTTGGAATACTTCATGTACATGTACTCCACACCAAGATTTTTGACCATTAAGGCATAGCATGGGGAAGGCACTTTTCAGTGTGTATTGAAACGGAACAATTTCAAGGGAGGTGCAATCAAGCTTTCATCACAAAAGTGTACGTAGTATCCAGGTAACCCGAACTCTGGCCCCCGCGGAAAGGCCTTAAGGCCGCAGGTTCATAGCTCACCGATTTCATTTAGCCAGAAACACTTTGAATCAATGATGCAACTGCAGTCCGCTGTCTGAAACTCTTTGGCTGCTACTGACTCATCGTTCCGCACTGACAGCTTCTTCAATGCTCAGATGACTAACTTTTTTACCAAAATTTGTCAGTTTATAGGCTTGAGTATTTGAATTCCGAACAGGAGACATCAGCACCAGCGTGTGGGGATTGCTGCTTGCACTGAAGCATCAGTGAAGGCGTGGAGCCAATCGGGCTGTGGGTAACATATTATGTGTTGGTTCTGATAGGAATATGGAACGGTGTCGATTAAGGCACTTTTTTTAAGAATCAAATAAACTGTATCCTGACAGAGTAGCTTAACGTGAAGCTGTCCAGCATGAGACTGATCGTTGCATAAAAAAGAAATAACCTGTGAGGTAGCAACCAGTGGTTGGGAACTTGGGAGGTAGTCCAAACTGGATCATTGCCTCTTCATTAAATGGAGCTCAGTTGTTGTCCCAAATCAGTGACAAAGAGGCTCCTGCGTCAATGACTGCGAGGTGTGGGGTTTTGAAAGCACTAGCCTCAGTTGGTCGCTCCTGCGGTGAGGTTAGAAATTTAATAAGGCAATAGAATTGAATATGGTTCAAGACCGTAATTAATGACTGTTCTATGTCTTGAATGTAAGCGTCAGCACATCCTGATTTGCTCCATGACTCGACCTTGGCAACTGGACAAAAATTGTTCCAAATCATTCAGTTCGGAATTTGAAAAATTAAAATTTGCGTTCATTGAAAAACGCTATACTTCTATTAATGCGTTAACTTTGAAGTTAAAATGGTTTCATTAGAGAGAGTTGATTACTGTGGGTATCACCTTGGTTCCGAAGATTGAATGAAACCATGCATCATGCATACAATATTCAACTAAGTCTCAAAGGACCTGTAAGCACGCAAAGAAATTTTTCAGTAAAACAAGATGGCTGATTCTGCTGTGTGCTCAAGGGGTATTGACTATTATGGAGTTTTAGGGCTAAATAAATGTGCCACAAATGCGGAAATCAACGAAGCGTGAGTATATTTGATGAATGTTTCATTCCTTGTATTTACTTTTGATATTTTCCAGAGGAAGGGTAGATTGAGCGAGGTTATCCTCAGGTTAAAAGGTGCAAATGTAAAGATCCATGGACAGCCCATAAAAACATGTGGGAAGGGATGAAGTTTGATTTTGATCAAAAGAGCAGTTTCAATATCATTGGTCAAAGAGGCTCTTTCAGTCTCTTGCGGAGTTTCCGCCAAAGTTGGGCAATCTTGAGAAGCCTTGAGCTCTGTGACACAAAAACTGCTCTTGAAGGGAAGTCATGCACAGCAAGAACAGGTGGCAAGGAACAAGGAGGGCTGAAAATCTTTCTAGATTCTTGCTCCTCTGGCCACTCAGCTGGAGACTGGAAAGTCTCTCAACTCCACCCTTGACGAATAAGACCATAGTCTGCTCTTCTGTGTGATCATCTGAAATTTAATCCAACTTACATGCCTGCCAGAATGTCCATGACTACAAGATGCTTTGAAACAACCTTTATCAGGATACCCTCGATCAACCTTCCCATGGAAACTGGCGCATCTCAGTTGAAATTACTGCTTCCTCAGTTACCGACGACTGGCGGTTCAGTATAATCCGGAAAAAAACAACGACCCGAGCTTATATAATCTTTTTGCTCTCGTCGGTGAAGCATACGAAGTACTCAGTTCCCTTCTTCTTCGAGCTATTTACGATCAATATGGGGAAGCTGGGCTGAAGAAAGGCGTTGTAACGCCATACGGATACAATCCCCCATACGTCTATCATGGTGAAGCCATGCGAACGTACAAGTGAGAATAATATCTTTAAGAATCTTTTCCTTCTCGTCGCATTTCTTGATGTCCAGGGGTTGTGAGGGGGAGAAAAACCAGGTGACTCTTTCTCCAATTCTTTATTAGCTGGCCGAGCACTTTCACTCATTCGGGAGGAGTGTACCCTTGGACGGAAAGAAATGCATTTGTCGTTAGAAGACAGACTGACTGACTGATTGATTGACTGACATCTTTATTGAACAGAAAAAGTTAGGAACTTTAATGGTCCTCTGTTACACACCATTTTTGTGTTCAAGGGATTTCTTTGGAACATCCAACCCATACGGCGATTTGCTTACTTCCATTGAGAAACCACCGCGAATGTTCGATTTCGGAGGAGGAAATGCATTGAAGCAGAAAGAAAAACCGTACAAGAAGCCTCTCTGTTTAAAGCTGGAAGAGGTATGTTGAGATTTAGGTATAAGATGGAGAGACGCTTTCCAGGTTACATTAGCAAACATTTTCATCGGCAGGTGTTTCACGGAGGATTGAAGATAATCAAAATCCAACGCAAAGTGTTCCGTGATGAAACTGAGGAAGTAGCCGACGCGCAAGAGAAACTCCTCAACATCACTATACCGCCAGGAATTCCACCAGGCACTGAAATCACATTTCCAGAATGTGGCGACCAAGCTCCTTCGGTTGTACCAGGTTCAGAATTATGAAAAATCTCTCGAGATTAAAAATCATCAAACCTTAGTCTCGGATAATTGGCTTGTGAGCTAAGGTGAGGATTTTTCAGGGCACCAAAATAGTTGTTGAGGAATTGAATAATGACTTTTCCATAGGAGATATAGTCTTCATTGTCGAAGACAAGCCGCATCCGGTATTCAAAAGGGAAGGCGTCGATTTGATCATGACAGCAAACATAACGGTTGAACAGTCTCTGGTTGGAGTCGTTTTGACCATCTACACCTTGGACGATCGAACTCTTCGCGTCGCAATAACTGAAGTAGTAACGTATGTTAGCCATGTGTGATTGGCGCTAGGTGACATGAGAGTCCACAGGTGTCTGCATTGTAAATGATGCAATTGCTCAATCAGGAGAGCAGAAGCATCAGCAGAGGCCTGTGGACCCTGACGTCTGTAGCTTTAGGCATTCATTTGCAGCGATTTGATACCAAGACTGATCTTGCATTCACTGTTTGTAAAAGTTGATGTCTGTTTACAGGCCGGAATATGTGAAAACTGTCCACGGGGAAGGGATGCCATACCCAAATAACCGAGACATGAAAGGCGATTTGCGAATTAAATTCCACATAGAATACCCTAAGTATGTCACGCTATCAAAAACCATCTTTCTTGGAGCACTGCGTAAATTATCTCCTCGTCCGATCATTCCCAATACCTTTGAGCAGAATAGATTGGCTGAGTTGCACCGAACGAATGGTCCAGTTTCAAACAAGTGCAAGATAGCAGTTTGTTTATATATTGTCCAGACGTTATCCCAGCTCGAAAAGGTTAGATACTGTCAAAAGAGTAGGCAATCTGTTGGAAAAGAGGGAGAAAGGATTGGCCAATCAGAATGAGTCGAGCTTGCGTTTGGCTCCATACCAACTTAACGGACCTAAGATTCCTTGGAGGAATCTTTTTGCCATACCCGTGTAACCTTCCCGTACTGGTTTCCTCGTACACGTTATTTCATATTGCAATTAAAAAAAACAAGACAAAAAAAAACCGTACGTCCAACTGAACAAGAATGAAATGAAGGTCTTGCTCATGAGCGACTCTCCCTCCCTCGTTACTATTTCATTATCGCTTGTGGACACCGCAATATTTGAGTGGATTTATTGTATCTGCAGCACGCTTGGGCATGCAACACGCCTGGAAAAGCCAACAGTCAATAGTTACATAAATCGTCCCTGTCTATGGACACTAAAATGTTAGAGCGCCAATATTAAGGTGTTTACAGACCAAATGTTAGTGAAAACAATTGTTATTAACATACACATGTTCATAACAATAATGTTTGTAACAAAATGAGATTTAAGAAAATATGTTACCAACATTGTTGGCAACACTGTCGTCAACTTTTTTGTTGCCAACAATTCTTCCGTCTGTTTTATTTGGGTTTAGTTCTCTAACAATGTTATCCATAAATGCCGGTTTGTTATCGCTCATGGCTCGATAACAAAACTCAGTGTTGCCAACAATGTTACTAACAATGTTGACGGAAAAAATAACAATGTTACAGAAAATGTTGCCAACAATGTTTCCAGTAACATTTCGGGGGAGGAATTGTTATCAACATTTTTCAAGTGCTGTAACAATGTTATTAACAATTCCTCGCCCGATGTTGATAACATTGTTGCCAACAATGTTGCGTTCGGTGTGAAAGGAAAGTTACTGAAAAATGCTAAAATAACAATGTTTTCAACAATGTTATCGTCCGGTCCGTTAAGGCCTTTACAATAAAATTTCATCCTCACAAGTAATTTGTAATAGGTTAATTACAAATTTCAAGCTCATTTCCAGTTCAAACCTTATTTACTCCTAGATCACTAAGCACAAGGTATGAAATGCCCCTTTGAAACTGCACCGTTCGTTCCGGAGCATTCTACACCGCATATATAAACACATGGTACGGAGAACAATTCGCTCGATTTCCCTTTCAACCCAAAACTGCAATATTGCGACATAGCAGAGAAAGAGGGAAAATAATTCAACACTATATTGTTGCAGATACATACCGCACCACAGCAAGAAAATGATCGCCAGAGCTTTCGCTACAGCTGCTGAAGCGACTGGTGAAGAAAAGGCCGACGGCCAGAAAAAACTTTACGCTCCCCCCGCCTTTTCGAATCAACCCGGCATACAGCAAATACGAGACCATTTGTTCAGGCTGCCAAATCCTCAAACGATGTCTTCCTTGGCATTTCAAAATCCAAGTCTTCTACCGACCGGCCCAGTCGGTGCTCCGCCGCCTGTATTGTCGTTAAATCCGGACATCAGAGTGGAGAAAAACATTGTAAAACGTATTTGAACGAGCAACACCACCAAGCTGACTCTCTTGAGGATCTCTGGTTGTCCATTTTAACGCAATATGGTCAGGAATTCCGTACTAGTTGTGATTTATTTCTTTTCTTAAATCATTTTGATTTATTAAATTGACGATCATCATTCAGTTGTCGGGTAGAATAGAAAATTGTACTCTATTGTAGGTAAGGTCTTCCTTCCGAAGTCAGTTCACAGTGATCAATATAATTCCAGAATGAGGGCAATAACTACCTATCCAAGTAATGACCTATAGATGGAAGTAAATACTTTAATAGTCGATCGTATGAAAACATCGCACGTCTTATAACAACACAAATCGTAACAAAATGTCGTGCGAATAAGTCGCTCAAACGTCATCGGTTTTACACAATTTCACCGGCGGCTCTTCGTCGCAAGTCTTGCTCAAATTTGAATCGGCGCTTCTCTTGAAATCTTCAGTCAGCTTAGCTTGGAATGAGGCAGATGTCTCGCTTTTTGTCATTTCCCGAAGCAGCATTGTGGCATAAACCGACGGCTCGACGGAGAATTCCAGTATCACAGCTTTGTATTTGGCATCTATAGGCCGAAATAAGAGATGATGTTTGATATTTTATACAAATTATATACAACAAGACGAGGAGCGGGTAATAAATAATATTAAAATAAATTAAATCGATTTTATATTGTGCTAATATAGTTAAACAACAACAAATGGACCTCAAGTACGGGGCCTTAGAAGAAAGATAAACCAGGTTGGAATCCATATTTTCCTAACTCTACCAAAAAAATTTCCCAACTTTCAAAAAAACTTAAAGCCAACAGATCGGTTCTTGCTAAAACGACGTGCATGCACGTCGTTCGACACGTTTTTCTACCTGTTGTGAAGTCGGTAATTTTTTTCTTTTTTTTCTACTCATGGTGTGACAATAATTCAGCAATAAAGGCCCCACCAATAAATTTGGTTGCGAAGTAAAAATATTTTCCGATTTCCCTTTGTACAGAAACAATAACCTCTTCACAATACAGGCTTTCTCCTCGATTTTAAAGTGATAAAATGATAAACGGATTTTCCTCTTTTACTAGGGATGTTTGATTTGTAATCAATAAAAATGTAATAAAATGTAGTTTTAATTCGATAGTTTAGCTGTTTCTATAATAATTATTATTCTTGAAATCATCTTAATGAAACGTTTGGCAGGGCCCAACATGTAGAAGATGGATCTTTTAGGTTCCTTCTAGCTGGAAAATCTAGCTGTCAAAATTATGAACTCAATAAACTGACAAAAAAAAAAGAAAAAAAAAACGCTTACTTGTATTACTAATTTTTACTATAATTTTTTAAAATGAAATTATGACCTCTAAGAATTGGGAGCTAAAAAAATTCTTACCTATACTTGTTATATTTATTTATTTTTTTTTACTATTTTTTCGTTTTATTTATTTTTTACTGTGGGCGCTGCAACTGACCACGTTTTGGTAGCTGTCGGTTGGGCCCTGTGGATGACGAGGGAACCAACTAACTACCAAACGCTTTAAATTCAAGTATTTATCGAGACTTCCTCGGGGGAAGTCCCTTCGCAAAAATATTGCGAACTTGGCCAAGCTCAGAAGCTAATGGTTGCAAACGGGCCGACCTAGCAGGGAGGTGGCGCTGTGCATATCAACCGAACCTGTCGAGAAGGTAGCGGTAGCGAATTTGAATCAATCCTTTGTCATTTCTCAAGAAGATAGTGGGTGTTCCCCACATTTACTATTATTTCTTTAATTTGTTTTTACTGTATTTTTGCCTAATATGACGAGATTATTTTAAGAAAGACACACACATGCTAGACATTTTCCTAGATTCACAAGATTAAGACACGTGGAACGTACGGTACAAAAACGAGAGCAAAAATATTGTTGCGCGAAAACAAAGAATAAACGCTACACTCGCAATATCGCAGAATTTAGGGGACGAGTAGTGATAAAAAAATTAGAAATTTTTAAGCTCGCCGGACGCACAGAACTGGCTCCGTAGGTAGGGACGGTACGGTACCGACGATATATCAAAACATCGATAATTTTTTGGTATCGACACCAATATTGACCAGAATGTCGTATCTTACCTTTGCTATCGGATAATGGCAGTGTTTTCCCGCACATTCTGTCGAGGTCCGAAAGTATCAGATCTGCTTCTGGATTCTCATACTTGACAATTGACCAACGCATATCATCAGGGCGAACAACGACCTTCCTATAAGTACCGTACAATGAAAACGCTCTGAAAACAAAAATTAAATAGAATTTTGAGAGGCCATGTAAAATGTTCTGATCGTATTACTGTTGAAAAATTAAATCAAATCCTTCACAGTCGTAGAGTTGAGCCATGGAAGAAAGAACTAAGTCAGCGAAATGGTTATATGTTTGACACTAATGACCTGCGGTAAAATGAGAGACTAGCGTAGTTCTTCCGACGCCTAACATAGCCCTACGTTGCGACGTTACCGATTGTTGTACCAAACGATGCCATTTTTCGGCCCCTTCTTTAACGTTACAAAACCAAAAACGCTGCAAATGATTGAACAGTGGTTTATTATTCCTTCGCTTCAATATTGATTTATGAAGACTATCCATTTGTGATAGTAACTATTCCGAACATTAGTGAATGTTCTCACCAAAAAACAGATGGTAACTATGAGGAAAAATCCGTAGCAACTATTGTAATTTTAATCAATTTTATTTTTCTTAATTTCCTAATTAAAAGCTAAATTTTTTGCCTTACCCTACAGCTGGAGAGAGTGTTTGACGACCATTCCAATGAGTATAGAACGATTTTTAGAGCTCCAAGAACTCTCGAGTTATACCCTCATGTCAAATTTCTAAAAATCTTCCAAATTCGGCACAAAAGCTGCGATAACTCGAGAACCATAAATGCTATCGACCCGGCGATGGTCTCATTCGATTCAGCGTCCAAAAATCTATATAATTTGATACCACGTACACATTTTTCTGAAAAACCGTGGACAATATGAATTTTCTCCCCCTCAAAACCCCCCAAAAATACCCTTAAAATTGAGCTAGCAAGTTGGTTCAAGAACTGTGCCGTCGTAGGACCGAGATTGATTTTTGGTGAAAATTTCAAGAATTTCGCTATTATGGTTTGGCCGGAAAACTGCTAACGGCGTACGGCGTACGGCGTACGGCGTACGGCGTACGGCGTACGGCGTACGGCGTACGGCGGACAGACAGAATTTTTTTTATTGGATATTCGGATTCTACATGCCTTGAAACGTAAAACATCAAATTTTGAGGGGGGGTTATAAATTTTTTTTTCTTGGGCGATTACAATGGTTTATTATTGAATAATAAACCAAAACATCAAATGAACCGAATAAAAGAATACGTTATAAGAGAAATTTAAAAATATTCTTTTCGTTGGGAAAATAATCAACGTTGAAATAATTGAACAAAACCTTTATTTTGAAGAAAAATCTAAAATGAAATAATAAAAGATTAAAAGCTTCCTCGTAGAAATTGAACTTATCTTCGGAGTTACTAGTTCTAAAGAATTAATAGTGCCATTGATTCAAGTTCAGGCCAATTTTGATATCATAAATGAACCTTAGATGAAATGATTGTAGTGGCAGCCCTGCGCTCAGAGTTTCCTCTCGATCACGGTAACCCTGACCTTATCATTTCTGCCGTTTATCTCGTTCATAGTTAGACTGCCTCGTAACGAGCTATTTTTTGGCGTTCTTAATTGTGCATAATAAACTGTTGTACTAATTATGAATAAATACGTTTTATTCACCCTTCTGAGAGGATACAATTATTTATCAAAATTAGGAAGGTTCCCGTGCCATTAAAGCATCGGCTATTCCAATTAACTAATCATGGGAGCATTTATACATCAAATTAATTTTACCTACTTTTTACAATTGACGAAATGGTCCATACTGATGCCATCTTCATCCATTATCTCGTCGTACCATTGCTTGACAATATTGTCCGGGAATTCCACATCATTGCCCGGCAGGGGATAGACTATGTTAGAGAATTCCGTTTCTTTCGCTTCCGACTCGGTGAGTTTTCGCACTTTCTTCAGTCGCGGTTCTAGAAATGAAACTGAAAGCTAGAAAACGAAGCATTTGCAACACAAACAACTAACCTATATATTTATCGCTGTTGTGATTGAGGGGTGAAAAACATGGCGACTTGTTCTCCGGTTTTTTTATTAGCTTGCCAAGCACTGATCATGCCCGAGGGGCGATAGTCATTTGCTCAGTCCTAGGAATGTGTAAATTGTTTGGCCATTGAGCGTTTTTGGCTATTGAGTACAACATATAAATTACTTCTTCCTCTTGCAAGCCTCACCTAATTCACAAACTGCGGACTGTTCTTCTTCGCAATCGCTTCCAGACTCTTTTTCATCGAGGTCCATCATCTCAGAAGACTTGGTCCCGTTCTTCTCCTGCTCGACTTCGTAACTGTCGTCAATAACGAGGTCGCCGGCTAATGCGACAAAGCCGAACTCTCGTATTCTCCGAGATACGACCTTGTTCCATATGTAGCTTTGATAGGCATGAAGATAAAGCAGCAGCGAGTTCCGGGGAATCTGGAAAATTAATTTGATCTAAAAGATATTCACCTATATTTTTCATACTAATGAATGAAGATGTTTCCTTGATCGATTAAATTAGTGAAAAGGAACTTTCGTGGATCTGAAATTACACCACCACCAGGATCGAAATTCGAACAGGGTTTAACTAGTTATAATTTTATATATAGAGAAAGCATAGAGGGAGAAATATTAATGTTTTATTACGCAGGTGTAGATCAATTACACAACCAAGTTGATGATTTTAAGAAGATGCTATTTTATTCACACTCAACACGTGTTCATTATTTCATTCCAACCTTTTATACATGTGAACTATTACCTATTGAAGCGATCGGGCCTCCCGAATACTGGTCTTCTTGCGGTTCACTCTGGAACGTCTTCATGAGGAACAATTGAACCATGAGTGGAAAATCTACTCCTACAGTGACAGTCTGATTTTTCGTAAGATGGCAGTATGTCGATCGCACCGAGACAGTCAGGGAGTTCCGTGGCCCTTGTTTGCTTTTTTCTCGATTAAGCCTTAATATATCCGGTTCGTGCTAATTTAAAACAGTTTATGTCTATGCTCCTTCACCTCGTTTGCATCAGAAGTGAGATTAAAGCGAGTGTTATTCGTGATGAATCATGATTTGTAGACAAAAGGAGCGACGTTGGGAAGGAGCTCAGAAATTATGGATCTGATATGGACCCCACACATTTCAACGGCCCTTTTCAAATCGGCCGCTAATTATAGGAATACGATAGTTTTCAAAATTGATTTTTGTCGTGTAAACAATGGCGTTAATTTATGACGGCAAAGCATTTCTCCATGCAAGAAGACCAAAACTTGAAACACATTGAACCAGGCTTCTGTACTTAGAAGAACAAGTTAGATTGTTAAAGATGGGAATCTACTACTTGCCCTCTAAAAACTTACAAAGCTGAATGTTGACCTTACCGCGAAAAGAGCGTCGTAAAAGTTGTTTTCACGAGCTTTCAAGGCTGACAGAATTCGACCTTCGATGGAACCAGTTTTCCTCCCAAGACGTTTCAAAGCCAACGCAGCGTTTTTCGTCTTCTGCCAAGTTTCACACGCCTCTTCACCAGGGGAAGAAGAGTGACCTTTCGGCTTCAAGATGGCGTTCACAGTCTGAGTGTAAAAAGTACATTTTGAACGGTTCATAAAAATTGTACGAATCCCGCAGGTCTTCCATGTTTGGTGGATTCTATCGGCCACAAGAACTCAACCTATATATTCCACTCTTATCGCGGAAAAAAATGTTCTTGTGGCCTTAAGGCCAAACTGGTAGGAAATTTAGGTAAAGAATTAGCGAATATTTTCTTGGTGGCAAGGGCGATTCAGCCTTTGCAATTCACCTAAGGGAATCCTCCCATGCTAGTTTTGATCTTGCGGATAGACAGTTTGTTGGGTACCTAAACATTTATTTTTCACGTACTTTCACCTCCTGCCAGTACTTTTACTTCTGTTAGCCAATAAGAGTCAAGCTTCCTTTCACCTAGAATTATTTAAGATGGGTCCTCACATTACAGTTGTGAGATTGTTATTGATGCTAATCACCGAAATTGATAACACAATACTATTCATTTGAAATCGGAGGATTTGCGACAATCTTTTTGTCTTCTATCATTGTGAAATAGGATTCCACAATCTCAGCGCAAGTTATTTGATTAAAAAAAAACAAAAAACATATATACGAGGCGTTTAGAATTATTAAAAAGCGTTGTCGCCCCAACCGTCCGCATGTCATTGAAACTACATCAGGTAAGACGCTTTACAATGAATTATTATTATAAGGGCGTCACTAAAAGTTCCATTCCCCTATTTTTAAACCAACTTTAAAGCACGGGGAAAATCTGAAACTTGCAGGGAATGTTGGTTAGGGTGTTGTGGCAACACTGATTTTTTCCGGGGGTCGTACGATTAACCTGGTCGACCGTAGCAGTCTTGTAAACATGGCATGTATGTTCCCTGCCGTGTCCACCTCGAAGATGCATGGACTTCCCAAGGGAATGGAACTTTCGACAACCTTGTACCAATAAAGTTTTATTATGAGGCTGGTTAAAGTCAAAATCGTCAATACTCACTTCTTTCCAATCCTCGAGGAGCATCAGTTTCCCAACGCAGTGCGTGGGCATGCACGCTGAACTTCCAAACCTCTGAAGGCCGTAATAATTTACAAATCCTTTAGTTCGAATGGAAGTTAATATATCATTAATTTGATCATCACCGGTTGACACGTTTCTGTAACAAATTCAGCCGAATTTTAATAATGTTTTAAAGGGCTAATGAGCTATGTTACCGTCCGAAAGAGAAAAGTTGTAGGAGATTTTTGATCGGAGAAATCTAGTTTTGAGAAAATCGTTTTTTGACATTTTCGCGTAGTTTTTTCAATCTGATTCGGAGTTTTATTCTGCTTTTATTGTCCCGTAGCTCGCGCCTTAGCTTTCCTGCCATGATACAAAAATCGAGCTCAAAATTACAAATCGATCAATACCAAAATCTACAAATTGGCGATCGTCGATTCCTACAGCTTTTCTGATTTGAACGGCAATACACACAATACTCACCTGATAGCGAGCGTGAATTTGTTCCCGGACAAATTTCCTAACCTCAACGGGGAGTGCTGGTAAGAGAAATTGCCAAAATGAACCTTATTGTACGTCTTGGTTGACAAAACTTGTTCGGCCCGTTTGTTTCTAATGCACATGCGCTGCGTCGTTTTTGCCCTCTTGTCTTTAGTTCCGGCAAAAGTAATCGCGTTCGGTCGGCTTCTGGAAGAAACAGTACAAAAATGTTTGATTCAGAGCGGTTTTAAAAATGCTTGAAAAAAACTCGGCAGACTTTTTTTAATATTAATAATTTGTTTATTGGACCTAGTATAATAACGTTTAGACCATAAATAATGAAAATTTCGTCGCCCGAACCAATTTACATGGCTTGTTTAATTATCTCTTTCATAAACACAGAGACACTTCTTATGCAAGTTGTGGGGTTTTCTTCTCTTTGAAAGGCGAATTTGACAGTTTCCTCATTGACGTGGTCTGCCAGTCTGAGAAGGTCTCCGCCAAATCAGGCCGCCAGAAAATTAGTGAATAAACCTTTATAGCTTTGTAATCAAAGCTAAATAAACTTTGGATACATTT
This sequence comes from Tupiocoris notatus, assembly GCA_037159825.1. Classification (NCBI taxonomy): domain Eukaryota; kingdom Metazoa; phylum Arthropoda; class Insecta; order Hemiptera; family Miridae; genus Tupiocoris; species Tupiocoris notatus. The sequence goes on along the minus strand of JASJUZ010000229.1, from coordinate 59,541 downwards.
GGAAGACACTCGTGAGGTAGGTATTTTAGAAGACTATTTATTTGTGATAGTAATTATTCTGAACATTGGTGAACCTTCCCACAGAAAAACAGATTGGAACTATAGGGGAGAACTCTGTAGCAACTATTGTAATTTTAATTATTTTCATTTTTAATCAATTGTCAAATAAAAGCTAAATTTTTCACTTTCCGGTATAGTTGAAGAGAGCGATCGACGAGAATTCCAACGAGTATAGAACTATTTCAATAGCTCCAAAAACTCTCGAGTTATAGTCATGCCAAATTTCTTAAAATATATCCAAGTTCAACACAAAAGCTGCGATAGCCCGAGAAACAATAAAGCTATCGACCCCGCAATGGTCTCAACCCCCCAAAAATACCCATAAAATCGAAGTAGCGATTTGGTTAAAAATTGAGCCATTTTCAGACCAAGATTGATTTTTGGTGAAAATTTCAAGAATTTATCTTCTATTGTCGTCAGGAAAGCGTTGACGGAGTATGGACAGATTTTTTTAATTTGATATTTGGATTCTACATGCCTTAAAACAAAAACATCAAATTTTGAGAGTGGTTAGAACATTTTTTTTTCTTGGGCGATTACAATGGTTTATTATTAATAATAAACCAAAAAGTAAACGGACACATTTCGGGTAGCATAATAGTTACTCTCCCTAGGCACTGTTCTTTGCGTGAACGTATGACCAATTTAAAAAAAAATTCCCGCCAAACCTGGTACTTTTTGAAAGGATGTCGACCAAAAATGCCGTGTCCATGTTCTCTTTGTAGACGGTGAAATGCAAAAACCGCCCTTGACACGCTGGCCAACTTATTCGTTCTGAAACAGAGTCGAGTGAATTATTACAAAGATCGAGCAAAGCTAAGGCTTCAATAGCCTGTCAACAATAAAAACATCCTTACCTCGCGGCCTGCATGAGAAGTAAATACTAATTCTTCTTTTGTGTGACGCTCTTTTTCTGATATTGTCAGGATGAAGGGGAGATTGAGACTGCCACTTTTTCTCCATATTTTTATTATTTGTCAGCCGAGATCTTCCGCCCATTCGGGCATCTTCAAGACTGCATAGGTCCATCGGGCCTGAAGATGCCCCAATGGGCGAAAGATCTCGGCCGACAAATAATAAAAATATGGAGAAAAAGTCGCAGTCTCAATCTCCCCCTCATCCTGACAATAAATACTAATTTGTTATTCTGTTGGCCACAACAAAATAATAAACTATATTATTCAATACTATTATTGAATCTGAATATCGAATAAAAAAATTTCGCTCTGAAATATTTCAACTTTTCTGATGAAACTATGAAATTCAAATTTTCACCTACAAATTGACCTGAAAATGGCCCAATCTTCAGCTCTCCCTTCCCAAATCATCTCATTCTTGACTGCCCAGCACTGGAGCACGCACGCTTCAGGGCTTTTGGGACTTATATGGACCAAAAATCCTTGGAAAGTGGCTATCTGGCGAGGGAGCTCCTGGACCTTCTTAGAGGGACAAGCTTTCTCGCCTGAGAATACTGGGGGAATAGTACAATGGACCTCAAGGTCTAAGTACAGGCCGTGGGACAAAAAGTTCGGCCTACCACCGCCTCCTCCCCCAGGTCGCAATAAAAAAAGGGTACCCTGGGGGGTTTCAAGGGTCGGATATTAATATTTTCAATTTTTTTTTGGACATGAAGAAACTGGCGATTCTTTCGTTGTTGTAGCCATAGGCCAACAACAAGAGCAGTGCTAAATTTTAAGTGGCGTTTCAACTTGCCACATTCAAACCGATTCAAGCGTATTCTAAACCAATTCATGAATACTGCCCTAGCCGACCTGGATTAGGGGATTTATGGGGACGAGCTGCAGTCGACGTCTTCTACCCAATGTCGCAGCTAGAAAGAAATGCTATTAACGCGAACTTTATATTTCATCACGCTAGATATTCTATTCGGTAAAATCCAGGCCAGATATTCATCTTTTTGTAAGCTCGCAAGAGAAGCTATTATTTTACCTTTTTCTCCCTTTTCGTTTAAGAGTAAATTAACATTCTATACATTATATTAATTTTTTCATATGCAGAGCTCCAATATACCGATCTCTACAGCATGATTTATTTTGATTTAAGGAAAATCTATTCCGTTCTTTGCCGGGAAATAATTAATAATTGTGTAATTACAGTTTATTTTCATGGGCATCAATGAGAAGTTAATGAATTAAAAGTTATGTGGATGTATTGCAGTATGTATTTGTTCATGCAGAACTACTGAGTCGAAGACAAAATCTTATTGCATAAAAAGAGGGAGCAAAACGGGGAAATTTGCCCTGTCTTCAGTTCTCAAGCCTGATGGTATAGCTCGTCTAAGAGTGTTTTCATTGTAGATGATAGCTATGACTTACCCTTATTTCCACCGGCGATACCCACTTGAATGTACGTTAGGTCGTTTTCTTTGACAGAGTTGCTACACACTTTGGCGCCGTAGGCCGCTTTGACAGCTTTGTGTATTCTGGTCCGCTGAGCTTTATCTAAATCACTAACCTGTGAAAAATTCAGAGAATAATTTATCAGATTCTTTCCTGCAAGCAGGCAAATTTCAAGAGGCAACGGACCAACCCGCTAAGGATTTCAACAAGCAGTTCAGTTACCGTCTCCGCGCCTTGCTCGAGTCTTCTTGCTAAAATGCTAGATTTATTTGACCTCCCAATTTTTTTTTTAAATGTCCACATGGTAAAAATTCGGTGTCGATATTTTAACTGTAATTTATTATATTCTGATTATCCACGAACGGTTTATTTCATATTTTTTTTACTAATACTTTTCTCCGCGAGTGTCCACCCTTTCGCTCAGAGGATTTTCTTTTGCCTGGAGGATTTTTTTCCGATTTCGTTAGTGAGCCTGCTCTAAACTTTTCTTGTTGACAACTTAATTTTGCCAGCAAACTATGTGACATTTTTATATTTTAATTGACGTGTGAATCAGAGCTTTTCCATCATCGGAGGACGCCTCTTAATATTTTTTATTATTCCCCTCTTCGCGTCAGTGCTTTTTGACGAATAAATGTTTAAATAATTGAGTATAATGAAGGGTAGTATAGTAAGAATAAGTAATTTTTTGAAGAATAAAATTTTTTATCGCCAACGACAAAAATTCTTTCTCTTGTATTTCCCTTACTCTCACAGCAGGTGAACGACAAATTGAATTGTCAAAGAGAAGAAAAATTGATTTTTAAAGAAGAGTAAGCGAATTTTCTTCAGGCCCTCAAACATGGCCAGGTGAGATGATTGCACCGGATGCGCTAAACATGGATTGAAAACTAGTACGACAGGCTATTTTCTTCTACTACACTTTAACAGCCAATTCTGACCAAGCAGTTAGAACGGGTGTTATATACCTGGCCCTAAGAAAGCCATTAGTTTTGAATTTGATTAACATATACAACAGTAACTCATTAATAAATAACTGTAAATAACAGTAAACTCATTTTCTTACAACTTAACCTTAAAAATGTAGAAAATTATTACGTACATCGATTGAAAATTTTTCTTTGGTGTCTCCGGAATTCATCAAACTGTCCAACTTGTCCCATTGTTCGCTCGTAAGCGAGGAGCGATAATCGTCCAATTTCGATTCAGAAACTTCTTCGGCAACTTTAGGTATTTCGGTCGAATCGAAGATGACAATTTTCCCGTCGAGGTCGATCTCGTGAACTTGGAAATCGGAAAACCTGAGAATTAGCAGAATTTTAAGGGAGAGAGAGAGGAAAGGCTAAATATTTGAGTTATTAATCACGCGAATACCAACCTATGTTTAATTATTCCAGTGAACGCGGTCGAAGGGGTCACATATTCAGTTATGCCGACCTCTGATTCGGATAAACTGGGTTTCTCAGCTCGTACGAATCTATTGCCGTCTTTTGAATTTATCTGGCTCTTCAAGTTGGTCTTGTTTCTCTCGCTGTAGTCTAGAACAATAAAATGGGCGAAGAACAATTTTGTAATAAAAAATAGATAAGATCTCTTAGGTCTTTCTCAGCCCCGAATTACTCGGGAAATCTCAAACTCAATTTAAATGAACCTTGAAACAGAAAAAAATAATCAACCGATTCCACAAATAAAATTGGCCAGTGGTACAGCTGGAGTGAGTGTTTGACGACCATTCCAATGAGTATAGAACGATTTTTAATTACCCTCGTGTCAAAATTCTGAAAATCACCAAAATTCGACACAAAAGCTGCGATAACTCGAGAACCAATAAAACTATCGACCCGGCGATGGTCTAATTCGATTCAGCGTCCAAAAATCCATATGATTTGATACCAAATACACATTTTTCTGAAAAATCGTGGAAAATATGCATTTTCTCCCCCTCAAAACCCCCCAAAAATAACTTTGAAATTGAGCTAGCAAGTTGGTTCAACAATTTGGCCGTCGTAGGACCGAGATTGATTTTTGGTGAAAATTTCAAGATAAGCTATTATAGTTTGGTCAGAAAAGTGTTGACGGCGTATGACGTACGGCAGACAGACAAAATTTTTTTTATTGGATATTCGGATTCTACATGCCTTGAAACGTAAAACATCAAATTTTAGGGGGTGTTAGAAATTTTTTTCTTGGGCGATTACAATGGTTTATTATTGAATAATATAAAATATATTAATATATTTTTATTTTTTCATTATTGCATCATAAAAAGTAGTTTCAATTTACGCCAAAAATTTCCCATATTCAGCCGCTTATTAAAAATTGTTAACTAAAGAAACTGAAGAAATATTATGCAACATTTTGTCCGAACCTTCATTTTCACTCTAAATATCAAACAATGTACAAAAATTTTACGATTCCCACAAATTCGAAGCACTGCAAAATATTGATGTAGATGTCGCTAGAATCGCGCTTGAGCTAAAAATCCCCAAAAGTCCCTTCTTTTGGTACGAAAAAATACCAATTTCCCCTTTTTCTTGTCGAGAGTTCCCCCTCGACCTGGCAACACTGTGTTGGGACCTGGCAACACTGCACACATGGTCGGAATAATTAAAATCACAAATGGATAGCCTTCATAAATCATTGTTGAAGCTGAAGGAATAATGAACCACTACAATAATTACGGTAATACACAGCGCGTCTGTTAGATAAGTTTCTTTCACAGAATTCGATTCAAAATATTTTTTTATACGCAAAACTAGAGTTACCATTCGTCTGGACAGTCCGGATTTAAAGCACATGTCCGGACTAGTGTCCGGTTTTGATAAATGTCCGAATAAATAAAAATTGGAAATGAAAAACGCAGAAAAATCAGTAGATGTGGGAAATTAGTCAGTTTACTCGGTTGAAGTAATTGAACCTTTTTACCCTGTACCTTATTATGATTAAAAAGGAGTAATTACTTCCCAGAAAACTGGAGAAACTTATTTTGCCTTAAAAACCAAGAGAAACATTCGATAAAACTATTTTCAATAGTCACCTTGTGGATTCGATTCAGCTTCTAGAGCGGCCTTTTCTTTCAACTCGTTCAACTGTTGAAACTTGGCCAGAATTGAATTTTTTATCGTGTCAGTCATGTCAGCGAGGATTATTATGCGATCGACAGGGAAATTATTCTCTCAGCGGTGGAGAACTTTCAAGTTAATCGCTTCAAACTCTGAAAGTAATAATGTATAAATAAAAAACGATGGAAATCGGGCACCAGCAGCAGAAGATTCGCACAATAACGTGGTACTCACAGGGCCAAGTTAATGCACCATTTCCACTGCAATCGAACGTGTACACAACCGATACTCAATCGATCCGAATTCAATAACGAAATCCAAAGTAAACAGTTGAGCAGTCAAACTGCCAAAGGATATTTAAATATCGACAGGATAATTATTTTTAAAAACGCTACAATAAAAATGTCACAGACTCTAGAGAAAAATAAACGTCAACTCGTGTCATTCAACGCTAACGTTAACCTTTTCTTGCTGTTGTTGTTGGTTCTAGATCCTTGTCTTGAAGCTATGTCAGACATAAGATGATTAACGGTGAAAAGAGCACGTTGTTCTCGTAAGGCCTTTACAGACCGGACGATAACATTGTTGAAAACATTGTTATTAGCATTTTTCGACAGTAACTTTCGATATTCGATATTATAGACTATAAGTCTTATAGTCTATAATATCGAAGGTTCGATATTGAAAATGGGGAAGACGCCTATTTATTATTTTCGTTCCTAATGGCTTGAATTCTGCTATTTGGTGTCAGCTGAAGACGGAATGACCAATTTTTCATGAAAATTGTGAGTTTCCGCGGAGAAAATCGCTAACAAAAACCGATGATTTTGAACGAAAAATGAATAGTTATTACGTCATAACTTGTCCGTTGAACGTGAATATCGATACTAGCGCTTGTATCTTCAGAAGAATAAACTAACATTGGGAGCAATGATTTGAGGTTGCTGTGAGATTACCACCCCCCCCCTGCAATTGATTTGCTTTACGAGGCATTTCGGGCAGTACTAACTCGACGATTAAAAAAACATAACAAGTAGCAGTGAAGTTAGCGTCACTTACTCGATTTAGCATGACTCCAGTCTTAAAGACCGTCTTGTTGTTGTTGTCTGTCTTTCAGCCGACTGCAGAGCGCTCTAGGGAGTTACTTCAATCGGTTGGAGTTACATCTCCGGGTTTATTCAAACCGCTGATTTTCCTTAGAGATTTTCTCCGCGGAAACTCACAATTTTCACGAAAAATTGGTCATTCCCTCTTCGGCTGACACCAAATAGCAGAATTCAGGCCATTAGGAACGAAAATAAAAAATAGGCGTCTTCCCCATTGCAAAAGTTCACTCTAGAGAAATATTGATAGGAATTTTACAAATTTATCAATATATAATATTAAACTTATTTTAAATTATTATCATATCAATGTCAGATCTTTCTCAATTATAAACATTCGTCAACCATAGGAGAAATCCAGGGCGTAAAAACTGGCCAATCGAGTACAAAAGTTTATTCGCGATAAAAATAAATAGCAAACATTTGGGAGGGCAGTCTTAATGAAGGGTTATGGATTTAACCGAGGTGAGCATAAGCAGCAGGGGCGGCGTAGCCGACCTTGGCAATAGCTGGGCCAGCGGCGTAAGCTGCAGGAGCGTAGCCGACTTTAGCGACGGCGGGGGCGGCGTAGGCGACGGGAGCGGCGACCTTGGCGACGAGGGGCTCCTTGTGGACGACGGCGTTGAATCCGTTGACGGGGTCGGCGGTGTATTCGACGGTCCTCCTCGTGCCATCGGGGTCGGTGAGGGAGTAGCTGCCCTGGACGGCATCTCCGGACCTGCGACAACATAATGTGATTCAATAGTTATAATATATTAAGTATTGATAATTATTTATTATAGAGAAGGTGGAATTTTTCTAGAGTTCTTTTAGGGATGTACGATTATTCAAATCGTATCGATTCAAAATAAATTAATAAACGTGAAGAATTTTGAGATCGCCGCTGTTGGAAATTGTTTCATTTTACGATATTTTATCGGTCCTGAATCCCTACCGGAAAAATTCGGGTAGGGCCTACTTCATAGCTGCTTACTGGAAAATACACTCAGTGAAAATACGGCGGTGTCCCTTTTGTCTAGAGCTAGAGAAAAGAGTCGGTTTCGATTTTCAAAAGTTCTCGTCGAATTCATAATCTTTATTCAGGCGAAAGTGTACCGAAACTAACGTTTGAGGAGGCCACGGGTTATAGTATGGTTTATAAGGAGTTTGTATGGATTGAAAATTTTTTTTTTACAAATGTATAAGCCATGCAAATAACTCAATAACAGCATCTTCTGTAAAACTTGAGGGCTCTAGAAGGAAGGAACTGCCTTGTTGCCAACATCAGCTAGGCTACAAACGACAGCAATGAGGTTATCAAAGATAGATAACGCTTTCAACGGCTAAACTAATGAAATCCCATATTTTCGCTAGTCGTTTCTGTCATTTTATTCGACGTAAGGTAAAACTGTTGAGCTCAGCAGTTTGAGTCTTGGAATCTGCTCAGCGCAGCTCAATATGGCTTGATTGGTACGTATGCACTCTAATTATTCTCCTTGACCCCTGTTTTGTGCTCCTTCTCAAATAGGGCTTCTCTTTTTACAACCAGTCCTCCTTCAAGTTTTCTTTTTTTATTTCACTGGAAAATAGAGTGTAGAATGGATAGTATTTTTGATAATCACATTCAGAATTAATAATCATTGCAGATTTCCCCTTGTAAGTTGGTACTGCGATCATGTTAATCTATGGTATGCGGCCCAAAACGCTCAGCTGGCCCCATAAGCAGGGAGGTTGAGAGGGGGAAGCAGGATGTTGAGAGGGGGAAGCAGGGAGTTTGAGAGGGGGAAGCAGGGCACAGGAAAGACCATCCTGCTTACTGCAACGTCTTCCAATCAGCTCTATATGTCAGAGCATCATCGATTTTCTCTTCTTCCTTCACCATTTAGGGCAATTTTTCCTGAGAACAAATTGCTATTTACCTAGATTCATGTTGGCTCTTGGAGTCACCAGTCAAAGCATCCTGGATGTCGTAGGCGTAGCTGTACTGAGGGTTGGGGTCGTATTCGTCAACGGCGGCGACCTTGGCAACTGCGGGAGCGGCGTAGCCGATAGGGGCAGCAACTTTAGCGATACCGTGGGCGGCGTAGCCGAGAGGAGCAGCTGCGTAGGCAGGGCCAGCGGCGTATGCAGGACCAGCGGCGTACGCAGGGGCGGCGGCGTAGCCGAGAGGAGCAGCTGGAATGACGCCAGCGCTGGCGGCGGCCACGAGGGTAGCGAGAGCAACGAACTGCAGAAGGAAAAATGGGCAATTTATAAAGTTTATCTATTTATGTTGAGTAGCGACTAGAGCGTAATAACATTTTCCGTTGTTTGCGAAACCTAGAATATTATTCTAGTATTAATTCAAAATGTTCTCCCCAATATCTTCGCCAAGATTTGCTCATGAAATCGTAAATTTGTTCACAAAAATAACTATTTTTTTTCTAGTGTGATATTCTGTTTCAAAATGTCTTCAAAATAGTCGTTGTTTTTTTTTTCATCCACTGGAAGCCATAAAATCGAAGTTTTTTTTCACACAGACTTGGTTTTTTATTTCTTGTTCAACCGGATGAACATTAAGTAAGGCAAGTTTCAACACAACCGGAATTCGCTTCGCTTTTTGGCAAAAAAATTTCATGTTGATGATAAAAATGGATTTGTGAATTAAATAAATAATCAACACAATCTGCGCATTTAATTAGTTCAATATATTGACAATGAATTTTTCATTGTATAAAACCGCCCATTAAATTTCCATTTGTTAAAATGTGCGCTCAAAATGTTTTAGCTGGGTGCTAAGCAAATGACGCAAAGTTTGTCGAAAAACGACGCGTAAAATTATTTCACCGGCACCAACCGAGATTTTTGTACCTTCGAAATCGAAAAAACGTCGAAAAAAAATTGTGCGAATTGAACTTCTTGGCATAAAAGAACTTAATTTAAAAAGAAAAAAAAAATGCTATTGGATAATGGAACGAATAGGAAAATTGTCAAGTTCCATAGTAAGAGACGCGGAAGAGCAACATTTTTGTTATAATTCGAAAAAATTGATCAAGACGCCGACAGAAAAAATTCGAGGCCAAAAGTAGGAATTGAACTCGTTGTAAATTTGACCCGATAAACAAAAATGACGAATTCTTTCGTTCGTAATTTCTCTCATCCCGTCAACGAGTTTTACCAAAGTATGACTTAGAAGAGTTGCTCGATCCATATTAGGAAAATATCTTCAAAATATATGCGACGAAAACTTTCCAAATCTTACCACGCAATAAAAGCCATATTTCAGTAATACGGCGATAACTGTACACAAATTCAGTTGTCGAATTCCCCAGAAAAGTTTTCCGTTTTTAGAAACAAATTCAATTTCAGACATTCAGGAGGTTTTCAGCCGATCGGCAGATGGCCATTTTTCCTTACATCCGAATTTAATCGATTTGCTATCGAGAAAAAATTGAGTACGCTCTGATAAAAAGGTTAGGAACATTACTCCTCTTTTCCTCTTCCTATTTTGGCATTTTTCACTATAATTCTTTTGTTAGCATTTCGAAAAACTACCTTACCTCTCTTTTTTTAAACTTTTTTCAGACGTAGTTCAGCATCTTTCGAGTTTATTTTATCCGCAGTTTTTCAATGTACAGGGTGAGCCAAAGAAACTTGCTGATTTGAAAGGCCAATTAAAAAAAAAATTTTATCCGTGATATCGGTGTCGTTCAAATATTATTATGTTCATGTGAACCTACTGTTTTAGTTTATATTTTACTCAATTTATCAGTTTGATGTAGACGTTTTCTCTATAGTTTTTCCCTCAATCCGAAAGAGCCTATCTTCTTTTAGTTTCCCAGATTCCTCCATTTTAAATATTTCACGCAGGTGATTTTATTTTAATAATCCTTCAAATAATAAAATTTCACGAAATGGCCGTTTCGTCGAATATATCGAGAGGATAGAATATTATCAGACAATAGAAAAATACTCACTCTGGATGCCATGATCGGAGGAGTTCGAGTTTCTCGTTTGATGAGTACTGACTGAACCGAAGGGTGAGTTAGTATATATATGCACTTGAAAATAGCGTCAAATCGGCCCTACCCCTAGAGTGGCGAACATCCCTTCCACAGAAGCCCCCTCTCGAATTGAAGAGCTGGTTGTGGATGAGCACTCAGTGCTAAGTTGACTGAGGTCATAAGCTCAGGAAACTCAAAATTGTTTTCTTGCTAGATATTAAACCGCTTGTACTACGAAGGAACGATTGTAAATAAACCGCATTCGTTTTGATGCAAGAGATTCCTTGGGTGGCTAATACTGTTTTATAGTTTTATGTATAATCCGCACAGGCTATTTTCAGTTGATGTTCTCACGAAAAGGCGGTTTCGTCGAAAATATCGATAGGATAGAATATCCGACAAAGAAAAATACTCGCTCTAGATTTTATCCTGGCCCGATTTCAACGTCGATTAGAAAAATTGTGAATTTCGTCGTCCAAATAGCTATGAACCGTTGCGTAATATTCCTCCTGCTCAGTGCCGACTTCTTTGATCTCAATGGTAAAAAATCTCTAGTGCTTATTATTATTCCGAATTATGGAATGTCCACCTTCGCAAACCAGAGGGAATTTGTTTACAAATTTTCTTGGCCGAAGAAATAATCAAGCCCAATCTGAAGCATTGTGGGCATTCTGGGTTTCTGGGCATCTGGTGGCATTAGCAAAAATATATTGCACAAAAAATGTCAAGAATCTGCGGCTCAGATCTGTAATTCGCTTTAGTTCAATAGGGCAACGAAATTGAACTTGGATTCTCCAGCTAAACTGTAATGTCACGTCGTTTATGATGTGATTTTCCACTTTTTTCGAAACTCCTCCAACCGAAATCGATTAATCACTATAAGAAAATTGTAAAAGATGATTAGATAATTGTTATTATAAGAATGCTAATTGCAATATTAATTTTTTTTCTCACTGTAATAAAACAATTTTTTTTTTAGGTAGGTACAAAAAAAATGTTATTATATAAATTGAAATAAACTATTTAATTATATTATTTTATAGTGGAAATAATAAAATATATAATTTATGTTTTATTTTCCAGTCAGCAATTTACTTAATAAATCAGTCTCCAATACGTTGAATTTTAATCTTGATGCCTAAAGAACCTAATAAGTAATTAAAGGCTAGAGGAGGCCCGAAGGGGAGAAAGTAAAGACCACTGGCCGGTCAGAGGCGAAGATGAAACCCGCAGCACTTCCAAGTAGGATGTGGCTAACAACTTAGGTAGATAGGGAAACTTGATAACAGTTGTGCCACGCTGATTTCTGGCTAAACATGCTCTGTAAATTTTTTGGATTATTATTAAATAGTAAACTATTGTAATCGCTCAAGGGAAAGAAATTTCTAACCCCTCAAAATTTGATGTTTACCTATCAAGGCATGTAATCATTTGAATTTTTCTTGATTTTCAAATTGAAAGCAAAATTTTTTGTCAAAGGTACGGCCATGTTTGACGACCATTCCACCGAGAAAAGAACGATTTTTGCAACTCCGAGAACTCTTGAGTTCTCAAGCCTAATTTCTGAAAATCGCCCAAATTCAACACAAAAGCTGCGATAACTCGAGAACCAATAAATCTATCGACCCCGCGATGGTCTCATTCGATTCAGCGTCCAAAAATCTATAGATAATTGATACCTTGAAGATTCAAGAATTGGGCCGTTGTGAGACCGAAAATTTCAAGAATGTAGCTATTAATGTTTGGCCGGAAGAGTTGACGACGTACCTACGGAGGACAGACAGAATTTTTTTTATTGGATTCTTCATGCCTGGAAACGTAAAAAATGAAATTTTGAGAGGGGGTTAGAACATTTTTTTCTTGGACCAATATTGACTAATAAACCAGTATTGAATAATAAACTAATATTGAATAATAAACTAATATTGAATAATAAACTAATATTGAATAATAAACCAAAAATATGATTTTTCCTATCTCCCTGTTGAACTAATTCTTTCTGAGTGGACGCCATAAGATAGACTTCTATTAGAAAAGTAAAATTTATCCAACCTCAAGTTGTTTATTATTATTTTTTAATTTTTTTATAAATTGTAGGTTATTATATTGTTATATTGATTGTTATTACATTTTTCTTTTCTGCAGTAAGCTCAAACATTGTTCTAACATTCTACATTCCAAAGATTCAGTCAAGAAAAATTTACGTTCGAACTTGGTTCCAAAGATCACGTTTTGCTCTGATAAAATCTGAGTCCCTAGACAAGTTTGGGTCGAATTGTGGCAAGGTGACTAGAACATTTACCACTAGATCATTTACCCACCCTGGAATTGTGGGTCGACGTGTTTCAAATGATCTGGGAGACCTGGCAACACTGGAGTAGGGAGAGAATTTTCTTTTTCTACTAAGGCAGTTTCCTCTATCAACAATACGTTGCGGGTATTGTTTTTTGTCCGCTTTTTAAATCTTGCTGAAATGTACAAATAATAACGAATACAGAAAAAATGGAAAAAGGTGGAAAGGTGCGAATGGTGAAAAGGAAAATTGGATCCTTTTTCTTCGGGATAAAATAAGCTGGAAAATGAAGATCCTAGATGACAACAAGAAAACGATTAAAAACAAAAAATTGACAAAATTCGGATTTATATTTAAAAAAAAAATAATAAAAAATAAAAAAATACATCAAAATATGATGAAAATAATCTACTTCCCCCCGCTCTTGATGATTTCACGTTTTCCTCCTTTTCGGGCCTTGATAAAGGCGCACTACAAATTTGGCGTCTCGAAGATAACTTATCAAATCAATACTTGAGGGCAAACAGTCGCTGAATGTCACGACTTAGCTGCAATCGTAGGTACCAATTAGGTACCGAAACAAGCGATGAACGGCATAAACGTTGTGCCGTATCTTCAATCGCACATGCAATGACGTCAACTAAACGTTGAGCAACCCGAGCAACCCAAGTCTCGACGCGGATCGGATAAGGAAGAACAGATCGCAAGAGATCGAGAACTTTATCGGGCCTACTCGAATATCATGATCTCGATCGAATATTGAATCATAGCCGGAGACAATTGGATCATCGAGACGAAAGAGTTTTTCATCAGATAAACTCCGTTTGCATTTTAATGCAATAGTAAATACCTTTCGAAAATAAAAATGACGTACCTATTTGATTTTTATAGATTATTCTTACTTTCTTTTTTTTAAATTATTTTTTTCTCCTCTGAATCTGAAAGAATCTGACAAAAGTTGAATTTTTGAGATAATCGTATTTTGATTTTTGATAACTTGATTTGATGATTGATGATTTGAGTTAATTTTTCAATGATTTGATTTGATGATTGACGATTTCATTTGACGATTGATTATTTGATTTAATGATTGATTATTGACGATTGGATTTGATGATTTGATTTGATAATTGATGATTTGATGTGATGATTGATGATTAGCTTTGATGATTCGAGTTAAACATTAGTTGGCTTAGTAGCACTGATAGTTAAAATCGGTTTTTCGGCGGGAACGTTCACAAATAATGTTCGGAATAATTACAATCACAAATGGATAGTCTTCTTACCTAAATCCTTATTGACGCGAAGCGAAACCACTGTACAATCATTTGGAGCGTTTTTCTACATGCCTTGAAACGTAAAACATCAAATTTTGAGGGGGGGTTAGAAATTTTTTTCTTGGGCGATTAAAATGGTTTATTATTGAATAGTAAACCAAAAAAGTGCAACTTCTTCAAAGGCTTCCAATGGAACCCTTCATTGGAGACCAAATGATTTTTCAGTTTCTCTCGGCTGATGCGGTTTTCCTAAAAAAAAAAAACTGATTCTTACACCTCTAAATACAGGACAGGCACAAACGTGTTCTTGAGTGTCTGGTTCATTCCAGTTGCAACAAGGACATGGGTTTCAACTAATAAAACGAACACTCATTTTGGGAATACTCAGCTTCGCTAGTTCAAAAAAATCTCTTTTGACATGAATAATTGTAGACACCGATATACACGTCCGATGTAATTAGGAAGCCAACTCGTGTCTGTAAAGCTTAATCGTTGGCTTGGTCATTTATAAATGTTACGCTTGAAATTCCTCCTATAGGCCAAAGTTGACAATATTTAAATAATTCACAAACTCGCGTAGGTGTTTGTTTCTTCATGAGATCTACCCGTCCGTTTCTCGGTTTTACGATTGTTTCAGAACATCCTAATACAAACGCGAAGGTCCTCTCGTTGACCTGCGACCTTCGTGTATCTAAACACTTCGTGAGCTCATTGACTCGGTTAAAACTCCAACGGCCCAGAGGTCTTCGGGGGTCAATGTTGGATCTACTTGTGACGCAAGTTCGATGATGTTGCTTAGATGTAATAACCGTTTTGACTAGTGAAAAATTCACAGTGAACTATTACAATGGTATATTATGAATAATAAACAGGTGTAACACAGTCAACAGTTAGTTGTCTGGATTAATTAGTTACAATTGGAAATTCTTAGTCAATTCTTGAAAACTATTGATCAACGTGGTCGTGATAATATTTTCTTAGGTCTTCTACAAATGGCGAATGCGCTTGACTACGGAGACGCATTTCAATTAGTTATCAACTCCTACGAGAAACCAAAAACGCAACGAATGATTGTACAGTGGTTTATTATTCCTTCGTTTAAATATTGATTTAAGAAGACTATCCCTTATTCAACTATTCAGAACATTTATGAACGCTCCCACCGAAATACAGATTGGTAACTATTGGAGAAAATTCCGTAGCAACTATTGTCATTTTAACCATTTTTATTTTTCTCAATTTCCTGAAAAAAGCTAATTTTTCACACATTTTTCTGAAAAACCTCTGAAACTATGAATTTTCTCCACCTCAAACCCCCTCAAAAATACCCTTAAAATTGAGCTAGCAATGTGGTTCAAGAATAGGGCCGTCGTAGGACCGAGATTGATTTTTGGTGAAAATTCCAAGAATTTAGCTATTATAGTTTGGCCGGAAAAGTGTTGACGGCGTACGGCGGACAGACATAATTTTTTTATTGGATATTCGGATGCCTTGAAACGTAAAACATTAAATTTTGAGGGGGGGTGAGAAAATTTTTTTGCCTTGGGCGATTACAATGGTTTATTATGAATAATAAACCAAAAGGTGTAACACAGTCAACAGTTAGTTGTCTGGATTAATTTTTGACAATTAGAAATTCTTAGTCAATTCTAGAAAACAATAACAAATGAAGTTTCATTATTAGGCTATGGATCAACGTGGTCGTAATATTTTCTTAGGACTTCTACAACAGGCAAATGCGCATGACTACGGAGACGCATTTCAATGGGGAAGACGCCTATTTTTTATCTTCGTTCCTAATGGCCTGAATTATGCTATTTGGTGTCACCCGAAGAGGGAATGACCAATTTTACGTGAAAATTGTGAGTTTCCGCAGAGAAAATCGCTAGTCTACAGCTAACACCAAATAGCAGAATTCAGGCCATAAGGAACGAAAATATAAAATAGGCGTCTTCCCCATTAGTGATCAACCCCTACGAGAAACCAAAAATCACCCTCTTCTATTTTCGACGTCCGTATGATCTTTCGTTACAGTCACGATCATCATAAAACGCCTTCTTCCGATCGAACATCGTGACCGCAGAGGAAACGGTGACGCATTGCGGGTCAGAAGGTCTCACGTATAGGTTGAACGGATTGTTATATTCGTCCTCGAGTCTTATTTATTCCCGATTTCGACCATCTTGTTTCGACAATTTACCCTCCAAGGCTTTTTCCGGAATCGGGTTCAAGGCGCTATAGGAATATTCAGTTTCGACGAATATCTGAATTCGATAATTCAACTTAGTTGTTGCGGCGAGGGGAAGATAAACTTGGTGATTTTGGTTTATTATTATAATAAACCATTGTAATCGCCCAAGAAAAAAAAAATTTCTAACCCCCCAAAATTTGATGTTTTACGTTTCAAGGCATCTATAATCCGGATATCCAATAAAAAAATTTCTGTCTGTCCGCCGTACGCCTTCAACACTTTTCCGGCCAAACTATAATAGCTACATTCTTGAACTTGTCACCAAAAATCAATCTCGGTCCTACGACGGCCAAATTCTTGAACTGTATTGCTAGCTTCATTTTGAGGGTATTTTTGGGGGGTTTTGAGAGGGAGAAAATTCCTATATTCCAAGGTTTTTCAGAAATATGTGTATTGGGTATCAATTTCTATAGATTTTAGGACGCTGAATCGAATGAAACCATCGCGGTGTCGATAACTTGATTGTTTCTCGAGTTATGGCAGCTTTTGTGTCGAATTGGGGAGATTTTTGAAAATTTGGCATGAGGTTATAACTCGAAGGTTGTCGGAGCCATAAAAATCGTTCTATACTCGTTGGAATGCCCGTCGAACACTCTCTTCGACTATACCATAAGGCGAAAAATTCATATTTTAATTTGGAAGTTAGGAAAAAATGAAAATGATTAAAATTACAATAGTTGCTACGGAGTTTTCCCCTATAGTTACCAAGCTGTTTTTCGGTGGGAATGTTTACAAATGGTCGGGATAATTACTATCACAAATGTATAATCATCTTATAATTTACTAATTTAATCACGCCTATCTATTTCGATTTGGCCCCGATATTCCGTTTGCGAATATTTCTACATCTGTTGCTTTGCACCTGCTGCTTCACCATTTCTCGTATCTTCTCATTTGCTCTGATCTGCAGGATGCATTGCGTCTTCTGAAGCAAGACGAAGAGGTCTTTCGAGTTGACCCCGCATATATCGCATTCTGAGTTGAGACAGCTATGCGATAAGTTAGCTCACACGAGCTTAGCTCGAGGGGGCCTGGGGCGTGGCATTCTCGGCCGTTGTTAGGCCCTACAGTTGAGCAACTCGAGGGCGAGAGAGGTACCTACGATCCTTGAACCAGATCAACCCCGAGAGGATGAGGAGGAGACACACCTCTAGAGCCAGCCAACGAAGGAGGCTCACTTACCCGTCTCGTGAACCCATCGACCGGTCAACCGAACAAAGAGATTTTATTTGAACGGATACATACACCCGAAAACGTTTGGCGGGTACCTGAGAAAAACTCTATTTTGATCCCATTTGACTTGAGATCGATTTTGGGCTATTATTCAATTATTAAACATTGTAATCGCCCAAGGAAAACTGCTACAAATGATTGTACAGAGTTTTATAATGCCCTCGGTTCAATAATAATTTAAGAATATTATCCATTAGTGATAATTATTCCGAACTTATGCGAACGTTCTCACCGAAAAGCAGATTGGTAACTATCTACTGTTGGCTAACGTAGCTACTGTTGTAATTTTCATCATTTTTATTTCTCTTAATTTTCAAATTAAAAGCAAAATTTTTTCCTAATGGTACGGCTAGAGAGAGTGTTTGAAGACCATTCTATCGAGTATAGAACGATTTTTTTAGCTCCAAGAACTCTCGAATTATCCCCTCATGCCAAATTTCTGAAAATCTCCCGAGTTCGCCACAAAAGCTGCGATAGCTCAAGAACCAATAAGGCTGTCGACCCTGCGATGGTCTCATTCGATTCAGCGTCCAAAAATCTAAATAATTCGATACCAAATACACATTTTTTCTGAATAACCGTGGAAAATATGAATATGAATTCTTGAAATTTTCACCAAAAATCAATCTCGGTCCTACGACGGCCAAATTCTTGAACCAACTTGCTAGCTCATTTTTAAGGGTATTTTTGGGGGGTTTTGAGGGGGAGAAAATTCATATTTTCCAAGGTTTTTCAGAAAAATGTGTATTTAGTATCAAATTATATAGATTTTTGGACGCTGAATCGAATGAGACCATCGCCGGGTCGATAGCTTTATTGGTTCTCGAGTCATCGCAGCTTTTGTGCCGAATTTGGGAGATTTTCAGAAATTTGACATGAGGGTATAACTCGAGAGTTCTTGGAGCTATAAAAATCGTTCTATACTCATTGGAATGGTCTTCAAACACTCTCTCCAGCTGTATCGTTAGGCAATAAGTTGAGCTTTTAATTAGGAAATTAAGAAAAATAAAAATTATTAAAATTACAATAGTTGCTAAGGAATTTTCCCTTATAGTTACCATCTGTTTTTCGGTAGAACGTTCACAAATGTTCGGAATATTTAAAATGACAAATTAATGGATAGTCTTCTTAAATTAATATTGAAGCGAAATAATAATAAACCACTGTACAATCATTTGCAGCTTTTTTTTCTCTCGTTTTCGCTCCATTTCCCAACGTCTGCTAAAAATGGCCGTACTACTTGCCGAAATTTAGCTCGAGGGCATTTAAATTTTGCATCATTCTGACGCTGATAAAGTCGGTACTTCTCTATAATGAGGACTCCGCCGCATGTTAATGAGCCTCGGGCTCTAAACCTCTTGGGCGTCGGCCTTCGCGGCCATTACGAGCGAGCGCATTATATTTAGCTCCGATAGTCTTTTACGAACCGATTGAAAGGCGGTATTTGTTCGATTTTCACCTCCGTACTTGGCTACGGGTTTGCGAAGCTCAATTAGATCGTTTCAAATTGACCGAAAAAAATTAACTGTGTCATTGCCAAAGACCTTTTCCCGTCCGTGATGCCGATTAGTGACGGAGTCGAAAAGAATAAGTACAATACGTTATTAGCGAATTCGAATCAACGGGTTAAAATTGAGAAACAGCCTGGTAAATCTATCATTAAATTTAGTTCAAGATGTTACTCGAATTGTTTTTGTTTGCAATTAAAATTCCAAGTCCTCAAAATATTAAAAAATGCGAATTTTCTCACCGTCAACACCCACAAAAATGTACTTAAAATAGAGCTAGCTATGCGGTTCAAGAATTGGGCTGTTGTGAGACCGAGATTGATTTTTGATGAAAATTTCAAGAATGTAGCTAACATAGTTTGGCCGGACAGATTTTTTTTTAATTGGATATTCGGATTCTACATGCCTTGAAACGTAAAACATCAAATTTTGAGGGGGTTAGAAAATGTTCGGGTGATTACAATGGTTTATTATTGAATAAAAAAAAAATCATAGCTCTTATAGGAAAACCATAATATTCCCTTGAACTCTTAAACCGTCCTCTGCTGTATAAATACACAGATTTATGACAGCACTATTAGCGAATTGATGCACCGCATTTCAACACACAACTATCCCAACGACTATTATGTTGACTTGTCCATTCTTTGATATCGGCGCACAAAAAAGTAGGAAAATGCGTAAACATGATGTTCAACAAAACCTCTAGTTAACAACTTGAAAACCAAATCTAACAGGAAATTTGGAGAAAAAAAATTGAAAATGTCAAAAATGAAATAAAACCAATCTCCTTAACGAATACGATTTTCGATCATAAAACTAACTCAATTCAGTAGTTAAAGAAATTGGTAAAAAATCCGTTTGTCCCATCCTGATAATAATTCAAATAGTTTTCATTTACCATTGAACAAGAACGACTGGATGAATAATTCGATTGAAAAACTGGCGTCTATCGACCACACGATACTTCCACATTTGAATCAACAATTTATAAAGTTCACATTAAATTGTACAACTTTCGTTGAAAAATGAATAGTGAAAGTTTTTTAGCAGTATACACGCATTGGAAAATCGAATTCTCATTTTAGTAATGTGTAGATCCAAACATGAATATACCTAATTAATGGTTACTGGACAATAGAGAGAAATGTTCTGAAACTGCACTCAATCTCATCACTCCCCATGAATGGAGTAATTTTGAGTAATTACTTCAAGCGCCCGCACGAGAGATCGTCGATAAAAATCGTTAAAATGACTCAAATCAGACTTTGCAGACTCTTCGCTCAAGTATCTGATTTATTTTGGACCCCCTCAAATCCCCGAAATTCCCTTAAAATTGAGTTAGCGATTTGGTTAAAGAATTGAGCCGTTGTCAGGCCAAGATTGATTTTTGGTAAACATTTAAAAAATTCAGCTGTTATATTTCGTCAGAAAAGTGTTGTCTGAGGACGGACAGATTTTTATTTTATTGGATATTCGGATTCTACGTGCTTTAAACGTAAAACCGCCAACTTTGAAAAGGGGTTAGAAAGTTTTCTTTCTTGAGCGATTACAATTGTTTTTAATAAACCAAAATGATCTTATATTTTCCGTGATACTTACTGGCTAAAATGTCCATGTTTTTGTAGTGTTTCAAAGTATTTCCAAAACGCTCACGTTCAGCGTTGAAATTGTTCAAGGAGCAATAAGAAGACGGTATTTTTTTCACCATTTTTTGTAGGCACTGGTTTTATTTAAACTTAACGACTAGCGAGATTACAGTTGATCAACAGGACGTTTAACCGAGATAAGCAGCGGGGGCGGCGTATCCGACCTTGGCGATGGCGGGGGCTGCGTACGCATGAGGAGCGGCGTAGGCGACGGGAGCGGCGACCTTGGCGACGAGGGGCTCCTTGTGGACGACGGCGTTGAATCCGTTGACGGGGTCGGCGGTGTATTCGACGGTCCTCCTCGTGCCATCGGGGTCGGTGAGGGAGTAGCTGCCCTGGACGACGTCTCCGGACCTATATCAAAGTAATAATTATAGAATAGAATATTTTTATTAATGATCTGTACATTATTAGACCTTTATAGGCCTCTCTTCCACAATGGACAGAAAAAAAATTACATTTCAATCAATTAAATATTTCAGGTTCAAACTAATATTAATTACAAAAATAAAAAATAAATGCTCACTTGGCTCTATATTATAAAAAACGCTGCAAATGATTATACAATGGTTTCTTATTATTTTTTCGTGATTTTAATTATTCCCAACATTTGTGAACGTTGCCACCGAAAAACAAATGGTAACTATAAGAGAAAACTCCGTAGCAACTATTGGAATTTTAATTATTTTTATTTTTCTTAATTTCCTCATTAAAAGCTAAAATTTTTGCCTAACGATACAGTTGGAGAGTGTTTGACGACCATCCCAATGAGTATTGAACGATTTTTATAGCTTCAAGAACTCTCGAGTCATGTCAAATTTCGGAAAATCACCCAAATTCGGCATAATAGCTGCGATAACTCGAGAACCAATAAAGATATCGACCCGGCAATGGTCTCATTTGATTCAGCGTCCAAAAATCTATATAATTTGATACTAAATACACATTTTTGGAACATTTCAAGAATGTAGCGTTTATAGTTGGGCTGGAAAACTGCTAACGGCGTACTGCGGACGTACAGAATTTTTTTTATTGGAAATTCGGATTCTATGTACCTTGAAACGTAAAACATCAAACTTTGAGGGGGGTTAGAAATTTTTTTTTTGGGCGATTACAATGGTTTATTATTATAATAAACCAAAATGTAGGCTACTACTTTATTCCTACTATTTGTTGATGATAAATTGACATTTCTGTACTTGTTTATAGTTCTAGATTGAATTGTTTACTATTCTTGAAGCTGCACATTGATTGAAGCGATACCCTGGTGAAAGGAAAAGCAGGACCAACAAGTGTTATGAACAGCTCAAACTGTGACAACATGTGCTATCACTATTTTTAAAATGATTATTCAATTTTTCCGTGAATTCATTTCGTTAGTAGTTGAGATATATTGTTTTGGAGCTGATAGGAAAGAAATAAATATGATCACTTAGTTCGTTACACATAAATGAGGAACGTTTTTTCTCCCTCCTGAAAACCAGCCAAATTTTTACAACAAATAATGTTGTCCTGTAGGCAACGATATCTAATTCGTGGAATTCGTTACTTTATCTTCGTCTCCAATTGTTACCGAGATTCGGTCGACTGTTTCGGACATGTACATTATTTTTTCTTGTAAAAAAGCTGCGTTTAAATACGTCAGATAGACAACAAAATGATTTACTTTATTAGATGACAACAAATCTCAACACATTCACCAAAAAAAGTCCCAAGATTTTTTTTCAAAAGAAACTGCCCCATTAAATAGAAAGAAGTAAGGAGTTTTTACCTAGATTCATGTTGGTTTTTGGAGTCACCAGTGAGAGCATCTTGGATATCGTAGGCGTAGCTGTACTGAGGGTTGGGGTCGTACTCGTCAACGGCGGCGACCTTAGCGATGGCCGGGGCTGCGGCGTAACCTAATGGGGCGGCGACCTTGGCGTAAGCGGGAGCGGCGTAGCCAAGAGGAGCGGCGGCGTAGCCGATTGGCGCGGCGGGAAGGACACCGGCGCTGGAGGCGGCCACGAGAGCGGCGAAGGCGACGAACTGTCGACATTGATTAATTAATTAATGCTATTTTTATTAAGTAATTAGTCAATTTATTTGAAGCCTTCACTGCAAGCCAGAGGAGATTTACCTTGGACGCTTTGATCTGCACATTGAAATTACTCCTAATGATCATTATTTATTTGCATTACGAGTTGAAGTCCCATTAAAAAATTCGACGTGAATATTTGTGAAAAAATCGCGAGGCTCTGACATGCGTTACTTCAGCCGGTAATATCCAAGCGAATGTCAGAAAATCAGCTTTTTATCTTGGATAACACACAGTGCTTCCGCAATATAAGCAAATTTTTTCCATTCTAGGATCTACTGGGTGGAGTCAAATTTTCACCGTATTTCTTATAATCGATGAATCTTTTGTGTGAGTACCTAGGCCAATAATATTAATTTTCGTTACATTCAAACTGAGCGAGAATACCAGTCGCTCATGCCTTATAATGTATGTGTATTGAAATAATAACTGGAAGCAGAAATTGGCGTGGAAAGAAAATTCGAACTGATCTGTTGACTGAAAATCATTCACAATCTTCGCTTACCTTAGCTGCCATGTTAAGTGTTTGATAAAATTCCGAGTCTGGATTTAGGCTTTTATACGACGTTTCAAACACGTTCACACCCACTCAGGGTCACTGCATCCGAGGGCTGGTCCGGTTCATTTGAAGAGGGGGTTGGAAACTTGAGAAGGCAGGTGGCAACATGCCTGCTCAAATATTTATAATCGATCGCAACAATATTAAGGTTAACTATAATGCCAAAATGTAAAAAAAAAAAAAAAAAAATCATGTGAAGGCTTTATGAAAATTTGCAGTCAGGAACAGGCTCTTATGAATAAAACGTGTTCCTAGTCGAGCTTTTGATTTTTCACCCCTTGGTTTGGAACAAGCCTCTTCGCAAAATGACCACTGTCCATTCTCAAACTGATACTATTGCAGAATGTTGATACGTTTCTAAGTAGCATCGAAGACAATTATGGCTGCAACTCCAATGAAATTACAATAATCCCTCTATAGTTTATCGTTGAAAATCTCAAATTTATCCCTGATTAATGACATAAAATACCTAAGAGAGTTGCGTAAAATTTTTTCCCGATGTAAAAATCGAAGGAAAACCCGTTTTCAGATTTTCTGAAACTTCAGTTTTTAATGTTTTGATCGGTTATCATAGTTGAGTAACAGAGCAATCGCGAAGTTTGACCCTTATTATATTATTTTTGGAACAAAATAAGTTTTGCGCAAATATGAAAAAATAAATTAACGAATTTTGTTATTTCTGATATGGAATCACCTGTAGATAAAAAAAAAAATCCTTCACGGACAGTGACGAAACACCGGCCGGTAGCGCTAGCTAATTCTTCAGCTGGTCTGGCCTCTGACCTTGGGCCACATTGGCCCGACTGAACGCTCCGTCGACACGCCCACTTTGATAGGTTTTCGAAATCAAATTCAAATCATCAAAAGACGGTCGAAGGAATCATGGGCAGGAATCGTGTGCAATTGTGCCCCCTTTTCAAATGTAAAAAAAAATGAAAAAAAAAAAGATTCAAGAAGATTAACCATTTGTGATGACTCGAGAACCAAAAAGATGGTCTCAATCGATTCAGCGACCAAACATTTATAGAAATTGATACAAAATATATATTTTTTTTTTCTGAAAAACTTTTTAAAATACGAATTTCCACCACCAAAAATACTATTGAAATTGAGATAGCGATTTGGTTGAAGAATTGAGCCGTTGTGTTGCCACGATTGATTTTTGGTGAACATTTCAAAAATAAGTTTCTATAGTTTCATCGGAAAAGTGTTGACGGCGAGCGAACAGAATTTTTTTAATTGGATATTCGAATTCTACATGCCTTGAAACGTAAAACATCGTATTTGGTTTTAGAAAGTTTTTTTCTAGGGCGATACAATGGTTTATTATCGAATACTAAACCAAAAAAAAAAACCATCCTTGTGCATAAATCACACAGTACTTCAATGTTTGAGTCGGTAACAAGAATAACCAATTATAAAATTAAGAAGCTCGTACTAAGGGCGCAACGTTATA
This sequence comes from Tupiocoris notatus, assembly GCA_037159825.1. Classification (NCBI taxonomy): domain Eukaryota; kingdom Metazoa; phylum Arthropoda; class Insecta; order Hemiptera; family Miridae; genus Tupiocoris; species Tupiocoris notatus. Next base: position 34,691 of record JASJUZ010000229.1, on the reverse strand, counting down.
ACTCCACAACCGTTATTGAAAAACTTCCTAGGGGAACCAAAAAATAAAAAACGCATGAATTATTAATAATGTGGAAGTGAGGTGTTTGATATTAGATAACATTTTGAGTCATATGCTTGTATTAACGAACATATCAAGACCTCAACCGTTTAAAAATAAAGATATCTTACTTTAGATATTAAATTAATCCTATTTTAATCAAATACTTAGATACAAATCTATAGTTTATAAGCTTCTAAAAGCATGAATTTTGAAAATACAAGAAGAGGGGATTCCCCCATAAACTTCGTTTAAAATAGTGAAATTAATTATACAGAAATATAACCCAATAAAAAAATAACATAATCAAGAGCAAAAGCTAAAAAAAACCTTTCAAGAAAGATATATTTATTTTATCATGGGACTTGGGTGTTCTCTTAGACGAGCAGCTGACCTTCGCTGGTCATATTGAGGATTCACTAGTGTTGCGGCTATCTCGACGGTGTACAGGACTCTGGTCCTCCCGATATTGGAGTACGCATCGACTGTCTGGTCGCCGATGTACTCCGTTCATAAGTATCGGCTCGAGAGGGTGCAAAATAAGTTTTTGCGACACATCGCTTTCAAGATGGGCACTCCTTCGGCGGACGTCGATTACCAGCCACTGCTTCCGAGGTGTCACTTGGGCACGCTTGAGAGTCGACGATGCTTGGCTGATCTTGCCATGCTGTACAAGCTCCTCAACGGCGACGTCGATTGTCCTGCCCTCCTCTCAGAGATTGGCATCCTTGTTCCGCGTCGGTCGTCTCGCGCGCCGCAACTTTTTTTCGTGCCTTTCTGCCCTGCAAATTATCAGAGGAACCGCCCGCTTTGTAGACTTCCCCGAAGCGCGAATCTGTTTTTGGCGTTGAATCCCGAGTTCGACTTCTTCCACTCAACCTTGTCGTCACTTAAAAGGACAACCAAACGTTCTCCACTTATTTATTTATTGAAAATTGTGTCAAAATGAGTTATTTTATTTATATTTATTTATTTATTTATTATTATTATTATTATTTTTTAATATTTTCAAATGTAATTGGGCTGTCTCGTAAAAAACAAATAAACAAGGTGCCTCGAAACCAAATAAATCGCACATGTCCAGCAAAAATGAAAATAGTAAAACTTCGAACGAGCATTATCATGGAAGTACTAGCACTTAGCACTATCGATGCTGTTAATATTGCATACGCAGTGGGACAACATTTTCTGTAGATTCATTCAACAACAGTTTCGCCATGTATGTTAGCCACTGCTGTTGAGAGAAGACATTCTTATTACCTTGTGTATTTATCAAAAGAAATAGACGTGCAAGGTGTATAAATGACAAGGTGGGCTCGATTATCAAGGGGCAGATTCATTAATTTCATAATTAATTTCACTTTTTTAAATGAAGTTTAAGGGAGAATCCTCCTTCTTGTATTTTTGCTCAACAACTTGCTCAATTTTGATGCAAATGGGATCTATTTATCGGTGGAAAATACATAAGAAACGACCGATCGTACATCGTAGATTTCAAAATTCATTCGATTATCATCAGACCAAAAACAAAGTTTATTGAAAATAAATGTAGACACAAAAAGTAAAGGACATTGTTAGCTGAGTCAAATAACATACAATTTATTGAAATCTGATGTAAAAACGTCAATATCGATCATTTTTTCCCACTTTTTTCAACAGTGATTTTTTTTTTCAACTTCTTCAGCGAAGAACGTTAGAAATGAAAAAAAATTGTGTTTCGGAAATAAAATATCTGAATCTTTACGGTTAAGTACCTATTTTAAAAATCAATTTTTAAATTATTTGAATTCTATCAGATTATTTTTGTTTCTTTTTATTTCAAGTTCTTTTTTTTCCACTGGCGCTACAGGCCGATGTGGCCCTTGGCCTCCTTGACCACAGCTCTCCAACGCGTCCGATCAGCAGCCACCTCTCTCCAGTTCCGGATCCAAATCCGTCGGATATCCTGCGAAACTTCGTCTCTCCATCTGCTTCGTAGACGACCTCTCCTTCGGGGCCCGTCGATTCTTTCGTCCAAAATCGATTTCTGTATTCTTCCTGCGGCCATTCTTTCTACATGCCCTATCCACCTCAATCTGCCTGCTTTTATGTGCCGTACTATGTCTTCTTGCTGCAGGACGCAGCAACTTCAGCGTTGGTCCGGATTACGTGTGCCGCAAGATCCATCCGGCTTATCGTCTGTGGTTGTCGGTTTCGTAACAATGGTTTTTTTTTACAAGATGGGGTCGTTAGCCCCGTGCTAAACCCCCAACCTGGAGGACCAGGAGTTTTATATCAGGCTACTCCTGCCTTCACTGCGGCTGTACGGAGATTGCTCCTCCCCGGCTGGTTTTGGTCCACCCCGGGTATTTTATTTCCCCGATACCCACCATATCAGGTGAGCGTTCCCCTATCCACCACCTGGGGAGGCGCCTGATGGGAGACCAGCCGAACTCCTCACAGGTTTTATTTCAAGTATGGTTATACAAAAAATCAAATTTCTCGAGAAATAATAATAATTAATAGTAAGTAATTGAATTCCGCTGTTTAATATCTTAATCTCATAAACTTGTGGATGTAAACGGCGATCTTAATATCTTCCACAAGTTTTGTCGTCGATTTTGCAGTATAAAACACTCTCTCGCTATATATAATCTTCTGATATTTAGTTGAGGCTGCCCTTGAATAAAAAAATGAGGCTCTAAATTTTCTTCTCGAACGTTAAAATCCACTGCTGTTACTCGTTCCCCTGTTTTTATTATTTCATCTCTTTTTGGCCTGTTATAAGTAGGCCAAGTAGGGGAATTTTTGTTGAAAAATATCGGAAACACAAAAAATGGTGGTGTGGGTTGAGAAATGGCGACGCCTTCTTATCGGCGTCCGATGAACCGGCGAGACGTAAGTCAATTGATGTATAGCCGACTAAAACTCCTAGGGGCTCGATTACACGACATCCGACCTAGCTGTTGAAAACATAAAAACTAGTGACGATTTTCGTACAGGCAGGATTTAGCCAAGGGGGCCACTCATAAGAGCTATTATTATATTAAGTATTCGTATTATAGCAACTATATGGGAAAACTCCGTAGCAACTATAGTAATTTTAATCATTAATATTTTTCTTATTTTACAAATCAAAAGCTAAATTTTGTGCCGAACGGTACAGAATATTTTTAATGGAAATTCGGATTCTAAGTACATGCCTTGAAACGTAAAACATCAAATTTTGAGGGGGGGTTAGAAATTTTTTTTCATGGGCGATTACAATGGTTTATTATTAATAATAAACCAAAATTCTGTCCGTCCGCCGTACGCCGTTAGCAGTTTTCCGGCCAAACTATAATCGCGAAATTCTTGCAATTTTCACCAAAAATCAATCTCGGTCCTACGACGGCCCAATTCTTGAACCAACTTGTTAGCTCAATTATAAGAGTATTTTTGGGGGGTTTAGAGGGGGGAAAATTCATATTTTCCATGGTTTTTCAGAAAAATGTGTATTTGGTATCAAATTATACCTATAGATTTTCGGACGCTGAATCGAATGATAGATTTATTGTTTCTCGAGTTATCGCAGCTTTTGTGTCGAATTCGGGAGATTATCAGAAATTTGGCATGAGAGTCAGTTTGTGAGTTGATAACTCGAGAGTTCTTCAAGCTATAAAAATCGTTCTATACTCATTGGAATGGTCATTAAACACTCTCTCCAGCTGTAGGGTAAGGCAAAAAATGTAGCTTCTAATTAGGAAATTAAGAAAAATAAAAATGATTAAAATGACAATAGTTGCTAAGGGTTTTCCCATATAGTTAGCATCTGTTTTTCGGTGGGATTGTTCAGGAATGTTCGAAATAATTAAAATCACAAATGGATAGTTTTCTTAAATCATTATTGAAGCGAAGGAATAATAAACCTATCTACAATAATTTGGGGCGTTTTTATTATTGGTGTCACACACCGAAATTCCTCGTCATTCGCATTTTCAGTTATTTTATTTGTGCATTTTCGGGTCTACTTGCTTTAAAAATGGCTCCCTCACACGAAACTTGTTTCATATCGATTTGATCACACACCATACTTCCGCCTTGTGCGATTCATTGACTGTTTTGATATTTACAAGCCGTGAAAAAAACAATAATTATTCTTGACTGAAGGAGGTTCATAAAAATTGTCGATATTATTTTTTTCGTTTGTTTGGGGTTTTTCCCTGGTCCCACTTCCCAACTCTAGAGTAATCTCCCTTTCGTTATGAGTAGAAATGGAGATAACTTTTATTAGGAAACGAAAATTAGATTGAATATCTGCATATTATCAGTCTTAAACATCGATTATGGCAAAGGCGCACGTTTACCTTCATTTTATTATTTAAGGTCTAAACAATAATATTGTTAATGAGTTGATAACTCGGTGCAATAAACATTCAAAAAATTTTACCTTCCGAGTGATGAATGAATGAATGAATAAATGAATGAAAGAAAGTTTATTCCAATTAAAAGAAATAAAAGAAATTACAAAAACAAAATAAGAATACCATAACGGTAAATTGTAAGGCACAGAAAAGAAAAAAAATTATAGTACATTATTGCATATATTGTATATATTCACTGGAATAAACCCCAAGAACCATAGGGTACGACCCTGTGCGGTTCGGGGGAGTTGAGGTACTCAAGTACTTAGTTTTACTCAATACACTGTTTCTTCGAAAATGACTGAAAGGTAATCAGTTGAAGAAACAAAAAACAAAAAAAAAAAAAAAAAAAAACAAATAGAATACTATCATTATAAAAGTAATTGTGAACACCAATTAAAAGCAAAAGAACAAACAAAATCATGACACATAAAAATACTAGTCAGTAAATTAGAACAATTTATAGGACCTTGGGTTATCAACCATGTAAAAATTTTAGTTTTATGAACGGCCCGTGAAAAATTTCCAGGTATGGTAATTTCGGCAGGGAGAGACCGCAATATATAAACATTATAAGGCATACTGAAATAGATATGCTTTGAGGTACACCATAAACGAGGTATTTCACTTCCTGCCAAATAATTAAAAATCTTTATTCCAATTCGTTTAAAATTCCTCGTATATACGAGCTAGTACTGCGAATTCCATAATCGATTCGATAGATATCACGTTGGCTTCACTCCGAGTCGAATCGCTGCTGATTTTAACGACGAAGCGTTACTGTGTTCTTCAGGAACAGAAGGCGCAGGGGTTGTTGTATAATCGGCGGAGAGAAAATCGTGACAAGTCGCCTCATCCCGGATCAAAAGCTTCCCTCATAATGTTTCAAGTTCAAGTTGCAGGGATTAAAGCGAGCGAAGATAAGTTACGATGACTAATGAGGGCCCTCTATCGAAATCAAAGAGCTCGAGACGCGCGTGATGTGTTGATGAATGTTCGAGAGGACTGTAAACAGAATATTTTGCCGACCAAGGACGCAAATAAGCCGAGATAGGCGGTCGATATTTATTCGGAGGCTGAATTCAAATTGAAAATGAAAGGAGGAGGGAGTTATTGGAAAATAATTACATTATTTGGTATTCCAAACCATGTTACTTATTGAAAAATGAATTTTATTAATTTTTATAAATATTTTTCAACGACAATGCTATGGCGCTTGTATTGATAGTAGCATAAATAAACAGTCGTGTGCATATGTCACACAGTTCTTGCATGTTAAAATTCTACTCTACTTCTATTTTGAATAACTAGCTAGGGGAACCCAAAAATAGAAAAACGCCCAAAACATGTAATAATGCGGAAGTGTATGAGGGCCTAAAAAACTATACAAGCCAAGTTTTGCAAAAAAAAAAAAATAAAATAAAATAAAAAAAATGATAATAATAATAATAGGTACTAATAATATAGACAATTTTTATGAACCTCCTTCAGTCAAGGATATTGATTTTTGTATAATTGTGTGACACCAATAATAAAAACGCTCCAAATTATTGTACAGTGGTTTATTATTCCTTCGATTCAATAATAGTTTAAATAGATTATCCATAGTAATTATTCCGAACCACACAACAGATTGGTAACTATAGGGGAAAACTCCGTAGCAACTATTTTTAATTATAATCATTTTTATTTTTCTTAATTTCCAAATTAAAATCTGAATTTTTTGTTGAAGAGTGTTCAACGAGCATAACAACAAGTATAAAACGATTTCTATAGCTCGAAGAACTCTCGAGTTATACCCACAGTGAGCATAGAAGTAAACTTTGGTGATGAGGGCCCTCATGTTGAATTTCTGAAAATCTCCCAAATTCAACACAAAAGCTGTGATAACTCAAGAACCAATAAAGCTATCGACCCGGCGATGGTCTCATTCGATTCAGCGTCCAAAAATCTATATAATTTGATACCACGTACACATTTTTCTGAAAAACCTTGGAAAATATCAATTTTCTCCCCCTCAAAACCCCCAAAAATACCCTTAAAATTGAGCCATCATATTGGTTCAAGAATTGGGCCGTCGTAGGACCGAGATTGATTTTTGGTGAAAATTTCAAATTTTTAGCTCTTACAGTTTGGCCGGAAAACTGCTAACGGCGTACGACGGACGGCGTACGGCAGACGGCGTACGGCGGACGGACAGAATTTTTTGGTTTATTATCAATAATAAACCATTGTAATCGGCCAAGAAAAAAACATTTCTAACCCCCTCAAAATTTGATGTTTTACGTTTCAAGGCATGTAGAATCCGAATATCCAATAAAAAGATTCGGTCTGTCCGCCGTCAATACTTTTGCGGCCAAACTACAATAGCTACATTCTTGAAATTTTTATCAAAGTAAATCAATGCTTGACAACGGCCCAATTCTTGAACCACATTGCTAGCTCAATTTGAAGGGTATTTTTGAGGGGTTTTGTGGAGGAGGAATTTCTTATTTTCCAACGTTTTTCAGAAAAATGTGTACTTGGGTATCAATTTCTATAGATTCATTGACGCTGAATCGAATGAGACCATTGCGGGGTTGATAGCTTTAATGGTATGCGAGTTATCGCAGCTTTCGTGTCGAATTTGGGAGATTTCCAGAAATTCGGTTCGAGGGTATAAACTTGATATATCATGGTGTTATAAAAATAGTTTTATAATCGTTGGAATGGTCATCGAACATCTTCAGCTTTAGCGTTAGACGAGAAATAGCCTTAATTTGAAAATTAAGAAATATACAAATAATTAAAATCACAATAGTTGCTGCTGAGTTTTCCCCAATAGTTATTAATCTGTTTTTGGTGGGACACACTCACCAATGTTCGGAATATTTGCTACCATTCACCAATGGACGGTCTTCGACATAAATATTGAAGCAATGGAATAATAAACCGCTGTACAATCATTTGCAGCGTTTTTCACAAAAATAATTACCATCGCTTGGATGCAACCCAAGTAAAAGCCCTCGGATATCTCAACAATCAACTCGGTCGAATTGATTTTGAAAAACGATAGATCTAGGTGGATTAAAAGTCGCCTCAATAGTTGAATAATAAACGTAATTCGTTCGCAATTTATTGCTCGAATTGCTCTCTGGACGAATTCGTTTTTCACTGAGTAAATTCGCTAGTCGGAATGAATAATATCGGCGATAATATCCGATTCAGATCACGTACCCCGTAATCCCCGTTGGGTACAATCTGTTCCAGAACTCATCTTTCGCCGCTTCTGATTCTCCGTCAGGTTCAAGGGCGAGAGACGAGCTAGATCCGGTGAATAAAAAGGGAAAAAAACTTATTACGACTTACCACCAGGTATATAAAGTACGGACAGATGAAGATTGAACAGACAGTGATCTTCGGCGACATGAACACTATCGCTATTCTAGCTGTAAGTAACGAGCGAAAATTTCTATCAGTCCAACTGCTATCGGTTTAATATTTGTGTAATATTGACCACGAGGATGTGCAATTTCAGTTTTCATGGTTGTTCAGTAGTGGAGAGAAACTGCTAAAATTATCGACATTTCGTCAGTTTTTTGGACATATTCAGGGCATTTCAAGTTCACATCAGCAGTAGATTGACTGTTCCTACATTGAATTGAAAATTATTTTTCATGATTTAAATGACAAAATATTAAGAACAATAAAGTAACATCTTGGAGTTAAAAAAAAATTATTATTAGTTCAAGTGTAAATAATTTTTTTCCAACGTCAGGATTCTCAAATAATGTATATCGTAATCTCCAAGGGGCACATAATTTATCATTTCCTCGAACGACTGAAAAATTGATCGCCTGCTCGATTTGTACACTAGTACAAAAAAATAATCCTATACAATTTTTTGCGCTCTCACCGAATTTTCGTGTAACCAATCTTATTTTCGCTTTTGTTCGACTGTTTAGTTCTTTTACTAAATTTTCAAGAACTATCAGCAATGGAAATTTCAGAATTTAATTTCAACTAAAATCAACTACTTCAAGTATATCTCTGCTACCATAATTTTCATTCGGCACATCAATATAAAGGACCTTCGAATGATAGGGAGAGAACAGCTCATAAATTCGTTAGGCAGGCCAGAAAGTACAGTTCGGTCTTTCATCAGCTGGTCTGCATTTTGGTTAATGATAATTATAAGCCATTGCACTCGCCCGAGAAAAAAACTTCCTGAGGTAACTGGATTAGAAGGATGTCAGGATTAAATAAATTTTGTATTTTTGGCTGTTCAATTCTTGAGCCAAGTTACATTCTTATTTTAGAGGGTTTTTTCGGGGAGGGGGGGGGGGGTTAAAAAATGTTTATTCGGTATGCGACTGAATTTGATAGGTTTAACGGCTTTCGAGCTCCCTTAGCTTAGTGTGTTTTTCGGAGAATATTCGGCACGTAATGTCTATCCGACTCGATAAAATGTCAGGACGCTAACTTACAAATTATCGATGGGAGACTTGACTTATTGAGGTCATGAAAGAATAGGTAATAATGACGTCAACGAACGTCCATCTATCAGAGCTTGATCCTCTCCTTAAATAAAAATTGAGGTCAGGTTATTTAAGATAACTAATAATAAATAATTTTAAAAATAAATATTAAAAAATAAATAAAATAAAAAAGTTAATGAAATTAAAATTAATTATTGAAAATAATATAAGGAATAATTTTAAGTTTAAAAATGTGGCAATAAGTGGTTTTAATTGTTATTAATAATCATTGAATTGCAATTGTTTGATCTCTTTTATCGAAGAAACATAAATAGAAAAAACAAAATGTTCTAAGTAAGAGATGGCATTTTCTGTTTATAAATTCCTCCATTACCTGTCTGTTGAGCGAAGGGAATAAAGAGCGAAAACTATTGTTCTTCTCAAGCATTGTGCCTGACGAGAAACTGTCGAAACTTTCCCCTCCAAGGTCGGTAATTTTTTTTCAATCCGTGAACTCAGCCGCTCCGTTGAGTATAATTTTTTAAAGCAATCAATTATCGGTCGAAGTGATCCGTACCGAAATTGAATGAATGTGTAGCTGGTTGGAACAGTTGAACAACCTTGTCTATACTGAGCGTGTCGAATTCTTCACAATGAAATCAACTAGGTACGCACATTTTGAGATGATGTATCTCTCAGATGTAAAAATAATACTTTCCCGGTAAGTAAATGAAGCAAAAAAAAAAAAAAAAAAAAAAAAAAAAAAAAAAAAAAAAAAAAAAAAAAAAAAAAAAAAAAAAAAAAAAAAAAAAAAAAAAGAAAAACCAATCAGAAAAAGAAAGAGAAAAATAAAATCTCTTTTTTGATGAAATGGTTAAACTCATGATAAAATACCTCCGCATATATGGTAACCTGCCGAGATGATTATCTTCGACGTAGTATTTCCTGAAGGCTTTACTTAAAACATAACGAGAAATACATCGATCGTTCTTGGTCCTCTATACCAGGAAAATTATATTTCATGAGCATCAATTGCGCTCTCTATAGTTCGAAAACGTAGCTCATTAGTTGATTTTGGCTACCAACAGGTAATTTGTGCGCAGGTAAATTTTCAGTAGACGATCGCTCACGTTCCGGCTGATGGAAAAAATTGGTCCACAGCCTTAACATTGGCTAGTTAGAATTAGGTTCGGAACCGATACTTATTTCCCTTCATGGGATAGAATTTTTTTTTCGTGCGGGACGATCAACATCATAAAGCCCACAGATGGAGTTTACTGCGCGAATCAGACGTGATCGATTTACACTCATCATTTCCGTTATTAGCGTTCGATTTTTTTCCCTATTGATTTTACAAGGGCACAACTATCTTTTGTTCTTTCAAGGTCCTTTCAAGGCGGGTAAAATACAATTGCTTTTCACTTTGAGGGTCACACAAAGACAAATTTCAGTATTCCATAATTTTTGAAATTTTTTAAACATCATAACCGTTGACTCAAGAGTTCAAGTCAAATTATATAATTCTTTCGAGTTCAATGACAAGTTGAGAAAACGTTATTCGGACGACTGTAACATCAAATCGAAAAAAGCTTCGAAATAAACGTGCTAGATTTAAATAAACTTTGTAGATTTTCAAGGCATTTCCAATCCGAATATTCAATAAAAAAATTAAAAAAAAAAATTCTGCCCGTCCGCCGTTTCCGACCAAACTATAATCGCTGCATTCTTGAAATTTTCACAAAAAATCAATCTCGGCCTCACAACAGCCTAATTCTTGAATCACATTGCTCGCTCAATTTTGAGGGCATTTTTGGGGGGTTTTGAGGGGGAAGAACATTTTTTCGAAGTTTTGCGGACAAAGGTGTGTTTGGTATCAATTTATTTAGATTTTTGGACGCTGAATCGAATGAGACCATCGCGGAGAATTTGGGACATTTTCAGAAATTTGGCATGAAAGTATAACTAAATAGTTCTCTAGACAAAAGTATAATTCTCCAGTATAACTCTCTTAAACCATCAGTGAAGCTAAAGAATAATAAACCACTACAATCATTGGTAGCGTTTTGGTTTATTATTCAATAATAAACCAGTGTACCTAATCATCCAAAAAAAAAAAAAAAAAATGTTTGACCCCCCAAAATTTGATGTTTTACGTTTCAAGACATGTGCAATCCGAATATCCAATAAAAAAAAAAATATGTCCGTCCTCAGTCAGCACTTTTCTGAACAAAAACTACAAGAGCCAAATTCTTGAAATGTTCACCAAAAATTCAATCTTAGTCTGACCACGGCTCAACTCTTTAGCCAAATCGCTACCTCAATTTTAAGGGTATTTTTGGGGGGTTTTGAGGGGGAGAAAATTCATATTTACCAGGGTGTTTCAGAAAAATGTGTACGTGGTATCAAATTATATAGATTTCTAGCCGCTGAATCGAATGAGACCATCGCCGGGTCGATAACTTTATTGGTTCCTCGAGTTATTGCAGCTTTTGTGTCGAATGTGGGAGATTTTCAGAAATTTGACATCAGGGTATAACTTGAGTGTTCTCGGAGCTATAAAAATCGTTCTATACTCGTTAGAATGCTCGTCGAACACTCTTCAACTATACCGTTAAGCGAAAAATTCAGATTTTAATCTGGATATTACGAAAAATAAAAATAATTAAAATTACAATAGTTGCTACGGAATTTTCCCCTTTAGTTGCCAATCTGTTTTTCGTGGGAACGTTCATAAATGTTCGGAATAATTACTATCACAGATAGATATTTTTCTCAAATCATTATTGAAGCGAAGTAATAATAAATCACTTTACAATAACTTGCAGCGTTTTTCCTTTCGCAATTGTCACAGTTTAGTATTGAATAATAAACCAGAATAAAATTATTAAGTTGTGGACCCTCCACGTCACCCTGAAGATGCCCGGATGAGCGAAAGTGCTCGGCCAGCCGATAAACAATCGGAGAATTAGTCACCTGGTTTTTCTCCCCCTCACAACTCCCGGACAAAATAAAAATTTTCTCCAAGACGTTAGCCGTTACAGTTACCTAAACCTATTTGTTGTCAGGTAGAAACCTCCACACGTGGTCAGGATAGTTACTATCACAAATGCGTGGTTTTCTTTGACGTAGGTGAAGCTAAGGAATTACGACGGTGTGCGATAATATGCAGCGTTCTCTTGACTTTCATTACAATGAAAATTTTTGCAGCTGTGCGCAGTCGTTGGCGTTAATGTCAGCGAGGCTGCAGGAGGAGGATGGTCTAGCCAAGCAAGCGGTCCTCAGGGCTCGAGCGGGCAATGGAGCGGACAGCAAAGCAGACAGCAGGGCGGTCAGCAAGGCGCCCAATGGGGAGGCCAAGGAGGTAAACAGTATCAAGGACAAGGTGGAAGGCAAATGGGCCAGCAAGGCGACTCGCAATCGCTTTTCGGCCCGGACGGCATGCGCTACGGAGCTACATTGATCTACGAGGATTCAAGGCAGGGATACGAGTCTAATATTCCCGGAGCGAAAGCGAAATACATCCGCTACGGATCTGGAGGTTCCCCCGGAGGTAGGTACCGAAATCTAAAGCAGGGCCCACACTATACCGCGGTAGGCCGGGCGGGTTGACCAGTGAGTATAGAAGTATACTCTATAACTCTATCTAGTATTATACTCTACCTAAACGTAGTAGTAATATAGTAGTAGTATAGTAGTATACTCTATCTAAACTTCTATACTCACTGGGGTTGACCCAAGTGGGCACGTTTGGGCCAATGCGACGTCCACTCCGAAAACGAAGCGGACCAGGTTATTTTACAGGGTGCGACATAAAGGACGGACGATTTTTATAAAATCATAAAACCGGCAATTTTTTTAAAACAAATTTATTCGACTTTGTACAGATTCGACTTTGTAATTAAATAGCATTTTCGAAAGTTAAGTGTGGAAAATCACGTCATTCAAGTGGTGTCCATCGTTGGTGATGCACTGCTGGAGGCGATCTTGGACGTTAGCAAAAACTCTCGTTCCGAGTTGACGCTAACAGCATTTCCATTAACGTCTTCAAAGAAATAAGGGCCGATGACGCAAGTTTGGGACAGCGCACCAAACTGTCACTTTTGGGCTGTGCAGAGGTCTTTCTTGTAATTGTCGCGGATTTTCAGTTGCCCAAAAACGACAATTCGTTATTTCTGACAAAACTGTCATGAGCGAAAACAGTCCACGGCTCCATGGTTTCAAAAAAAAAAAAATGCTAGGACCTCACGAATCAAGAGACGCCCTCCTCTCATATGTCGGCGGAGTAGGGGAGGAGTACTACCCATTTCAAAAGCGTCCGTCCTTAATGCCACACCCGTCCAGTAACTGAAGCCGCTTGGGGCCGCTCGGCATATCCCCACTCTATATTTTTGTTCGGCTTCCTTTGATCTGTACCTACTTTATGCGGGTTGGGATTCACGGCCCGGGCCGACATTTCTAACCCGGGAAAGCCGCCTGGGGCGTCTACATCAACGCGGCTTAGACCACCCGGGTCAGCCCGTTCGGCCTACCCCGGTATAGTGTGGACTCTGCTTAATGGCACCGATGGCTAACCTGTTTCGGTTACAATTGTGCAACGAAAACGGTAAAGGCTGAAAGTGCCGCAGAGTAAAATTTTCAGTACACGATAAAAACTTCCTACAACTTTATCCTTTAAAACTCGTTGAAAATACGAAATATATTTTTATTTAATCTTCAAGATTTTTTTTTATCGTACATAAATAACTTAATTTTTAGAGATTTTTATCTCAATAATTACGGCAGCTATCGTTCGAAGTGCCCTATGTGCACATACTCAAAAATATTTTCTTCCAGAATTCGATTCTCTGATGTGTGAAACGGATTATTTGCGTTTTCGGGTAGGAATTCGGCGGTCGATTGGAACGAGCTGAGTAGCTTAATTTTCCGCGACAATTCGATGAAAACCAATGCCAAAGATATGCTCCTGATTTATTGAATCCTAATTAATTTCTGAAACGCTTCCAGGATCTGACGGCATTGGCAGAGGGCGCAGCGGACTCGAAGGGCAGAAATCGTGGCGACAAGGCGGCCAGCAGAGTTGGCAGCAGGGCGGACAGCAAAGAGGAATGCAACAATGGCAACAGAAAGAACAAGGCGGTCAACAAGGCTGGAAACAATGAAGTTTGGGGAAATGAAGAATATTTACGAAATTTCGGTTAGGCTAAGAACGTAGAAAATTTTGATTTTTTTTTTTTAATTCTAATTTTACGTAGTTTATCTTTTAATAAAAACCTTTCTCGCGATTGCGTTTATAGATGCTTACCCTTGATGTGACAATTGCCACAAATGTGCATTATGAGTGAAAATCGATTCGTTATATTTAAATCGAATGCGGAGAGATAATCATGTGAAATTGCCTGGTTCTCGAGAGAAACAAAAACACGTCTTTACTCGGTTTTGGGGAATTATTGAAAATATCCCCCCCCCCTGTTTTTTTATTCTTCCGTAAGTACCAAAAGGCAATACAATGAATCAGTACTGAAAAAAGTGACAAAAGGATAAAATCAAATTAAACACTCCTAGAATGCAAAAGCCTAATCATTCAATGATCACTATTAATTCAATGATTGGTCTGGGATGCCTTTTATACTGGATATTATATAGCGAAAATTGATGGCATTTAGAGGCGAGGCATAAAACAAAACATTTTAACAATAAGTTATTGCAACGGCCATTTTTAGGGTTAGGACATACTTCATAAATCGTCGTTTTGGAAAAGGACATTCGCAGAATTTCGCTCTCTTAATAAACCAAAATCGATAGCTGATATTTAAGATCCAGCGTTTATAAGATTGTTTTCAAATTTTACTATGAACATTCACGCTCGACTTGATGTGCGCAGCAATTTTATCGAAGAGGAAATGGGATTAAGTTGAAACAGGATATTAAGGCCATTGACAGACTCCGGTTCTCTCTAATACCATCTTTATCGCTGCTTTTCCAAGGTGAATACTCGCGTTTAGAAAATCCTGTAGTGCCACTTTGATTTTCCTACCTTCTCTTCGTCGGATTACAAAAAGATAAGGCGAAAACCGTTAGACTCTGAAAACGAGCGAATCTGTAAAAATGCCAAATAATTATTTTATTCTAGGAATGTCTTCTTCAGCTATGGTCTGATATTCAATTCTGCGTCGAATAAGACCAAACGCCATTTTTTTCTGAACCATCGTTCCCAATCTAAAGAGTGTTCAAAGTATAACCAATTTTTCGCAAAAATGAAAAATTTTCATTTAAAGCCAGTTTTTTATTTTTGTGAAAAATTCGTCACATTTTGAACGGTCTTTAGAACGGGAACGAGTGGTCCAGGAAATATGCGTTTGGTTCTATTCGACGCAGAATTTAATCTTCTTTAATTTTGAACTGGGCCATGGAAACGATATTTTCAGTCTTCTAAAGATGTACTCTATAAACCGTGCATGAGTCTATGATGAGCTATCTTAACCCTTCCATTCGGGTTTCAATCATGTAGCAATCAATTATTCATTTCGGACCATTTATAGTAATAATAATTTTGCAAAACAAGTTACCATCATATCTCGTGTGGTAACAAAACCCAAACATTTTCTCATGGAAATTAGAATAATAATTTCGTAGTTCATTTTCAATATATTCAAACTCCAAAATGTAAAACTCATTCTTTAACAAACCGCGTAGTAAAAAGATGAAAGAAAGCTCCAAGAAATAAATGCTCGAAGAAAAAAAACTTGCGAAAAAAAAGCTTGGGAAAAAAGCTAGATGAAAAAAAAATTGGGATTTTCTATCGAACCATAATTATGTATCTAAATAGGACCCAACGTTTCTGAAACGTGTATTGAGATTCTACATCTCTATTCGAATTCTACGTCTAATTTCCTGTAGGAATCATTAATTAATCAAATTTGAACAGTGCTGTAAGTATTTGCAACGGAATTTCAAAGTTGAAAAACATGAACCGTGTAGTACTAAAACTGGGGAAAACTAATGTTCGTCGTCAAATTTCCGCCGTTTTGACGTCATATTCGGATTCAGCGTTAAATTTCCTATAAGAATAGCTTTCAAAATCGCTTAAAAACGAAAATTTAATTTTTCACTATTACCGATGCCAGCGGAGCTCGTAATTTCGGCCGGCGAAAAACCCGATTTACGGAAAATAATTTCTCTGGCTCTGTTTAAATTTTTTTCACCAAATTTTTTGCTATGTACGTGTGTAAGGCGATCAAATGAAGACTCCTGCATAATAAAACAATTGATTAACATTAATTTTGACCCCGAAAATCACCGTTAAAGTCCAATTTTTGAGCTTTTAAAAACCGATTTTTTTGGACCACTTGCAGATTTTTCCGAGAAATAAAAAAAATCACAAAAATACATCTTGGTAAGACACAACTTCCCTGAAAATTTCAGATTTTTATCTGTATTGAAAGACGAGTAAAAATTCGTTAACTGTTCGGTTGAAAAAAATCGCAGGGGGACCCCTTGAATTTTTCGCGAAGAATTTTTTGACATAGATTTCGCTCAAATTCAGCATAATGATAGTTGATAATGTGTATATCAATAATATATGGGTCATTCTTTGTTTCTTTCGCACTAAATAGATGAAAATAACGTTTAAAGTTGAAAAAAGTGATTTTTTCGTGTATAGTCCACTATTATTGTAGAATAACGCAAAAACGGTTGAAAAATGGATAGGTACATTACATTGGGAAAATGTGGACAATTAAATTACCTATCTTTTGGTATATTCAAACATCTGAATTGACGACTTTTTGTTTGAGTTATCCACTGTGCAAGTTACAAATCATGGAAAACTTACAGTTGTTACATCTAATTCTGCTACAACTTTGCTCCAGTTGAAAAACCCAATACTTTATGAGATAAAGTACATTCAAACACCACCAACTACATACCAAATTATAGCAACTACTACTAAGTACTACCTACTATAAAAAAAAACTATAGATTCCCACTCTACATACACAAATAATTAACTACTACTACCTACCTATAATACTATATATACCCCCCCCCCTCGAACGTCTGCTGGGAGGGGGCGTAATGTAGAACTCTGGCCTAGGGCGTAAATAGTTGCTAATCCGGGCCTGGTTGCGTAAATAACGTTTCTGAGACGTTTTGTTTCAAACGTTTGTTCGAAACGTTCCATTAAAGATGAAATCGTTTGTTCTGAATTTTTACGCATTTAATTTTTTAACGCAACTGGCCCAAAATTCAATTAATCAAATCGAATGGCTACAAATACATTATAACTGAAACGTTTCAAATACGTCATCAAAATAATCATCTTGAGATGTTTTATTTGAAATGTTATTAATTGAAACGTTACTAATACGTCTCGAACAATACGTTTCAAATACGTTGCTAGAAAAAGTTTCGAAACGTTTTATTTGAAACGTTACCAATTGAAAAGTTACCTATAATACCTTGTGATTGAAAAGTTTTTAACTCGTTGCTAGAAAAACATTTTCGAAACAATTTATTTGAAAACTTAACCAAATTGAATCGCTCAAACAAAACGTCTCAGAAACGTTATTTACTCAACGAATATGAAACGTTTCAGTCAGAACGTAATTGTTACGTTTTGATATGGTAA
This sequence comes from Tupiocoris notatus, assembly GCA_037159825.1. NCBI lineage: Eukaryota > Metazoa > Arthropoda > Insecta > Hemiptera > Miridae > Tupiocoris > Tupiocoris notatus. The sequence goes on along the minus strand of JASJUZ010000229.1, from coordinate 17,187 downwards.
AGTTTCATACGTTGCTAGAAAAACGTTCTCGAAACTTTACCAAATCAAAACGTAACAATTACGTTCTGACTGAAACGTTTCAAATTCGTTGCGTAAATAACGTTTCTGAGACGTTTTGTTTCAAACGTTACTAACGAAGACGTTACAACAACGTTTTGTTCGAAACGTTCCATTTAAGATGAAATCGTTTGTTTCGAATTTTTTTGAAAATTTTCACGCATTTAATTTTTTAACGCAACTGGCCTAACATTCAATTTTCGGCTATGTTAGAGCGGGCTTCCTACCAGACCTTCACCCAACTAGCTGGAGGAAACGAAGGTAAGAAGAACCAATATTGCACGGCTATTCGATATGACCGTTACGTCCAGAAAACGCATTTTTTTCAACTCTTCGACCCTGAAGAGCTGAGCAAAAGCCCTTGACCGGATGAGGACGTCTTCCAAAAGGAAACCTCTTGGTAAAGCTGTTACGGTCGGATGATACTTCGACATTGGATTTCGCTTGGTCCGACCCTTCCCGTTGACATCGATGGTGACAAACTTTCAACCCTTTCCTCGTCCGACTGTTCGTCAATATCTAGGCAGTCGCAGTTGGCTAGCTTCTATATAACTGAAGCAACAGGAAACATGACGTTGCAGTGAGTACTAGTGAATCCGTGTGACAACAGGTGAGGAGTTTGCCGAAATGTGGACAATATTGTTTACATTCGCTTGTGAAATTACTTTTCACGCGCTTATAAACGAAGTAAACGAGCCGAACGAGGATGAAAAATCGCGCGCGTTTTAAAACGTCCCTTTTTCCAATTCTCCCCTTTTTGGGGGAAAATTCCCTCAAAACGAAGACAAAATTACCCTTTTCCCTAAATCCTCCCCAATTTTCATGTTTGCTTTCTTTTCCCCTTTTTTAACGTGAAATGTAGAAAAAAATGAAAATTTGGAAGTGATTTTTTTATTGTTGACATGCTGACAAGTTGAGCAATGATTTTATATTTATGCTATACAAGGGCCCTTCTCTTGACAGTCAAGTTTTCTTACAAACATAACCTGCTTTGGCTATACACAAAGATGGCGTCTACGTGTTTTGCCATGAAGGCATAATTGAAACTGCAAGAATAATTTTTTTCTGAAATTTAATTCTTCAGGTTTTATGGTGATTCTGGTTTCATTCCAATTTTTATACCTTATGTATTTCAATTTATTTCTTCATAATTGATTATGCCGTGCGCTTCCCTCTCTTTAAAGCAATTTTGCAAGTTTTTGCATACATTTCAAATAAGACAAAATTGCTCGACCGGCATTTGCCCGATTGAAAATGTGACATTAATGGCTCTGTGTATTTCTCCTCTTTTTCGTTTAGAAAATACCAATTTTCCCCTTTTTCCGATCGATATTTCCCCCAAATCACCGCTTGAGACCTGGCAACACTGTTTTCAACTAAGAAATATGAACGGATAAAATAAATTACGCATTAATGCGATAAAAATGAATACAAATAATGCAAAATAAAAAAGTCAGCTACCAAATCGTTGAGTAAAGTAGGATAGTGTAATCCTACTTTGAGAATTTTTTATTCTTTTCTTTCGGGAAGGTGTTAAAGAACTTCAATCGAAGATTAATCGCGTTCAGAACGAACTGCGAGCGATTTAGCAGCCAATTTAGCCTATTCACTGAGCGAAAACTCGATTATTTTTTATAAAATTAATTATTCGACCATCCCAGTATTTTTTCTAAATAATGCCAATTTTTCTTTCTCTAATTTTTTCCTCTCCATTTCCTTGTTCAGTTTATTCTTATACTTTTGGACAGATACATTGAAAAAACCATTATTGCGGTATCGACAGGGAAAATGCAATCCGCGATAGCGCTCGTGCTTGGATTAATAGCAGCTGCGAATGCCCATGGAGTTGCAACAAGTAGCCAATCTATGGGTGAGTTTTTCTATTCAATAATAAATAGCCTAGGCGAAAAATACGTTCAAGGAATATTTTTCGAGTGTGTGTATTATATCAAGCTCAATAATAAATACTTGATAGACTCAGTTGCCTATATACGAGGACTATTATATTTATATGCCTATGCCTCGTATTTATTTTGCTATCTTTATGCGGCTTCAGCAGGGCGATTTAACTCGCTGGATCACGCACGATACGCGTCAAATTGCATCCTCTTGCGTTCTCTAATTGGCTCAAAAAATAGACCTTCCTCAATATTCCTATCCATCCCATTCTTTTTCACTCTGTCCCATTATTTTCCAATATATTCCAATCTATCCCATTCTACGCCACTCTAGCTCATTCTATTCCAATATATCCCATGCCATATCATCTCGACCCATTTTTTTCCACTCTATTCCATTATTTTCCGACTTTATCCATTATTTTCCTTTCCTTTCAAATCCACACCATTATTTTCCACTCTATTCCGTTATATCCCATTCTATGCAATGCTTTTCCACTATAGCCCATTCATTTCCATTGATTCCATCCTATCCCATTTAATACCACTCGTTCCCATTCTATTCCGATCCTCCCAATTATTTTCTTTTCTACCCCATTATTTCCCAATATATTTCAATCCATCCCATTCATCTCCGCTCTAGCCCATTCTATTCCAATCTATCCCATTCTATTCTACTTCGTTCCGTTCTATTCATTTCTAGCAAATTTATCCCGTTCTTATCCACTCGAGCCAATTGTAGTCCATTCTATTCCAATCCTCCCCATTCTTTTCCAGTATATCCCATTCAGTTCAATTATTTCATAATATCCCATATTTATGTCCACTCAATTCCATCATTTCCCACGTTACCCATTATTTCCCACTCTATTTCATTATATCCGATTCTATTCAATTCTTTTCCAGTATAGCCCATTCATTTCCATTGATTCCATCCTATCCCATTTAACACCACTTGTTCCCATTCTTTTCCAATCCTCCTCATTATTTTCCACTCTTCCCCATTATTTCCCAATATATTCCAATCCATCCCATTCCACTCCACTCTAGCCCATTCTATTCCAATGTATCCGATTCTATTCTATTCCATTTAATTCCATTCCATGCTTTACTTTTAGCCAGTTCTATCCCGTTCTAATCCACTCAAACCAACTATATCCCATTCTATTCCGATCCTCCCCATTCTTTTCCACTTTATCCCATTATTATCCACTCTACCCCATTATTTTCTAATCAATTCCAATCCATCCCGATCCATTCCACTCTATCACGTTCTAATCCGCACTCATTTTGTTCCAATCCTCCCAATTCCTTTCCACTTTACCCCATCCCATTATTTTTCACTTTATTCCAATCTGTCCCATTCTAATCCACTCTAGCCAATTATATTCCATTCTATCGAATCCATCCCATCTTTTCCACTCTACCTCATTCTATTCCATTCTATCCCAATCTACCCCATTCATCTCAGCTCTAGCCCATTCTATTCCAATCTATCCCATTCTACTCTACTTCATTCCATTCTATTCCTTTCTAGCAAATTTATCCCATTCTAATCCACTCAAGCGAATTACAGTCAATTCTATACCGATCCTCCCCATTTTTTTCCACTCTATCCCATTCAATTCAATATTTTATAATATCCCATATATGTCCACTCCTATTCCATTATTTTCCACTCTATTCCATTATATCCGATTTTATTCAATTCATTTCCACTATAGCCCATTTATTTCCATTCTATCCCGTTTGTGTCCACTCTTTTCCATTCTATTCCGATCTAGCCTATCATATCCCATTCTATGCTATTACAATTCGTTCTATTCTCTTCTATTGTTGGCAGTGAGTGGCGAAGGGTGGCGCTACGGCTACGGAATCGCCCACGGTCCTCACGGTATCGGTCACGCAGTCGGCGAGTCTTTCCCTCACGGATACGGCGGATTCGGCGCCTACGCTCCTTCCTTTGGCTACCATTTGGCGCCTCCTCCGTCTCTCCCTCACCACCCCGTCGTCATCAAGCTGCCACCGACGTATCTTCCTCAAAGACCCGTATATTTACCGCCTAAGCCGCTTTATTTGCCAGAGCCCTACGTCTACGTTACGAAGTGGCCTCAACATTCATATACTTACGGTCATCCGTATCCCCATTACGGTCACGGCTATCATTATCACGATGACGACGATGACCATGATCATGAACATGTTTACCCGTACGGAGACCCTTTCCTATCGGACAAAAAATGAACCGCGCGAAAAATTGAATACACGAATTTCTGATGAGATCGAATATCTCCTCGCATTTACGTAGTTTATTATTGTATAACATTTCCGAAGATGATTTCCGTCAACTGTAAATCGCTAAATATTTGTTTCTAGATTTTTTATAAATATATTCCAAGGTAGACGATAAAATTGAATGAAAATACGCTTCCGAGGAATATTTTTATAACACATGTTTCCTGTCAGATTTGTAAATGCGATTTTCATCCATTAAAACCCGAAACTACTGACTTGAATTTCGCTTTGAGTCGTTTCTCCTTTCAATCGATTAACAATTTCAATTATTTTATTATCCATCCTCCTAATTTAATTAGTTATCCTCCTATTCAATGATTCATTTATTTCCATATTTACGTAGTATTTATAATTTGAATTGAGCGAAAGGGGGGAAAACGAAAATAAATAAATAACAGCAATTCTCGTTTATTTATTTCTATCTTTCATTTACAATGGAATTACATCTTTAGGAATTCCGAATGAAAACAGTTTTTCATGGATGTTCGGAGGTAGATTTATTTTAATCTCAAACATGCCGAGAAAATCAATATTATTATGCAAGCTTCAGGCCTTGATATGTTATTGATTGTTAAATAATTTCTCATCACTGGAATCACACACCGTAATTCCGTTGCGTGTTATTGGCATATTTCGTGCGTTTTATCGTTTTCCGCTGGTTATGAAATTGGTCTAATTTTCGCAGGATTTCTCTTGAATAAATCGAAGGAGGCCTTCTATTTAATTATCAATTTTAACCCCATGCTCGCGTAGTAATTTATTATTTGAATTATAGAAGAAAAAACGCCCCGTTTTCAGCGAAGGAAAAGGAGAAAAAATAAATAACAGCGATTCTCTTTTATTTTTTCAATAAATAATAATCACATCAAAAATCGAATATCGTCGAAGTTGTTATATGCTCTTATAGCGAACAATAATCGCAAATTCGGCCTTTTCTAGTAATCTACGATGATCCAAAGCCGCCGTATCCGTGCGGATAGGCCGATCCGTGGGCGCTGCCGTGTTTTCCGTGTTTGATGTCGTAATTAAATTTATGCTCACCGTGCTTGTGCTTTTGTGCTGAAAATGACGAAATTCGAAACAATGACAAAACAACGTCGAAAGAAAGAAGAAAAATATTAAGCATTAATTGGACTTTTTTTTATCATTCAGAAAATCGAAAATGTTTAAATTAATTGCACCTAATTCACCTTGAGAAGAGAAGAAAAAATAATTGAAATACAGCTCACTTTTCATGAGACATATTAATTTTCAAAAATGAGCTAACCTGAAAATTATTTAGAATATTTTCAAGTTAGCTCAGTTTTGAAAATTGAACCGGCTTATAACAAGTTAGCTGTATTTTTATTTCTTTTTTTTTCTTCTCTCTTATCTATAAGGAGTTGCAACTAATTTAAACATTTTCTATTTCCTGAATCATAAAAACGTCTAATTTAAATGAAATAATTTTGAAACGATTTTGATTTTTATCAGCTCCAGCGTCATTTCCTTCCTTATTTTGCTTTAAGTCTATAACGAAGAAAGATCCCCTTGTCCCATCAAAAATTTTCCTGTCGAATGCAAATCCGTCGCTTAATGATTCGAACAGGAACGAGTTTCGAGTTGAAAAAGTTCCTAATCCCTCTCATCAAACGTTGATGACGTTTATTGCCATGAATATTCGATTAGTATCACACAGAATGCTTTTAGACGTTGGAAAATTGGCGGGTGAATTTTTTTTCCCCGATTAATTCAATTTTATAGCGACCGAATTTTCGTTTAAATAAAAATATAAGTCAATGAAGTCTTTCGACCAGACTTCAATTAGTGTATCCTAAAAGACTTGGTTTATCGAAATTGAAAAGTAGGGCGAATTTTTACACGCCTTCTTGACGTTTGAGTCAAACAATTACTGTGTAAAATATAATAAAATTCATTATGGAATATTGGGATATATTTATACTATTCATTATACTTCATTGTATCCGTTCTCGAGTCGAAATTCGATTGTCGATTTTTCGTACAGAACAATTAGCATCGTGTTCTGTAAAAATTTGCTGAAACTTCAGAAATCACATAGGAATTGAGAATTTAAAAAATTACTGGCGTTCTTACTCACATAATTTCACATGGCTGGTACCGTGGTCGTGTTCATCTTGCTCTTCATTTTCGGAAGCGGTCGCTCCGATCAGGAAAACGGCAAAAATTAAGAAGAATATCTGTTGACGGAAACGATAGTTACATGATGAGTTTAAATACTCGAACGTATTTACTGTCTAATAAAAAATATTCTGATACTATACAATCGAAAATTTAGTACTATTAGTTTATGAAATATTTTCTGAAAATTAGATAGATAAATTGACAAATAATATGTTTGCGGAAATCTTTCAAAATTATTACAAGGAAGTATCCTAATCCTGTTGAGTTGAAGTCGAAAACGTAAAAAGTTGGGAAAAATAGAAGAAAAAATAAAATAAATCGTATAAGTGTAAAAAGTGGATTTAAAAAAAATTATGTAGGACAAGTTCGATTGGAAATAAGTTACTGAAGCCATTAAAGCCAAGCTAAAAGAAGTGAAGAATTTTGGCAAATACGCAGCATTCAGAAAGATATTAATAATTCGACTTGTATTTCAGCATTTCGCTTTAAAACATTTTTTTGAGCCTATGATCAGATCAATAAAAGCAAATTTAGCATCTACCTTGAAGAAATTCATTGTTGAAGATGTTGTGGTCACGAATCCTGGAGACGAACTGATGATCCTCGTTGTCGAGGGTAGTTTTATACAACATAATCTACCACTGCTATAAATCAGGCCAACATTATTGAACCGCGGGACCAGAACTAAAACGGCTCCAAGGAATTTTCCCGACGGCGCATTCTCGATAATTAAATATGTAGGCCGCATCTGTGTCGTCCCAATCCACTGGGCTTCGCGTCCTCATTATTTTTTGCCTAAAATGAATATCCCTTCATGCGGACATTCCCTGCGATGCGGACCGGTGGAGCATGGCCAAAGAAGGAAGAATATACAGGGTGAGGTATAAAGGACGAACGCTTTTGAAATGGCTAGTACTTCTCCCCTACTACGCCGACATATGAGAGGAGGGTGCCTCTCGATTCGTGAGGTCCTAGCATTTTTTTTCAGTTGTAACCATGGAGCCGTGGACTGTTGAGCACCGCGTTTTCGCTTATGACAGTTTTGTCAGAAATACCGAATTGTTGTTATTCGGACGTTAATGGAAATGCTGTTACCGTCAACGAGAAGAACGAGAATTTTTGCAAACTTCCAAGAACGCCTCCAGCAGTGCATCACCAACAATGGACATCACTTGAATGACGTGATTTTCCACACTTGACTTTCGAAAATGCTATTCAATTACAAAGTCGAATCTGTAAATAATTTTTTTTTACAATAAAAATTATGCTGATTTTATGATTTTTTTAAAAATTGTCCGTCCTTTATGCCGCACCCCGTACTAGAAGTTAGTTTGCGGGAACCCGTTATAATTTATTTACTAAATAATTTGCGATAAAATATATTTTGTTATTTACAATCAAATTTGAAAAAAATTACTTATTATGCTTGTATGTGAGTGTATGTTGTGTACGTGTAACTACATTTATACAAAACATGGTTCAAATGTTATTTAGATGCACTGCTGTGTTAAAAAAATGGTTGCAATGTACTGTAAACGAAAAACTTTACCCAACACGGCGCTCCAGGGCTGAATAAAAAAACACATTTATATTCTAAATATCTCAAATTCAGCCCCACTCCTACCCATTGCTTGTAAATTTTTTATTATTATTATTATTATTTTTATATATATTATTATTGAAACAAATTGAATTCTCTACAACTTTCATTCAGCAAAACGTTTGATAATTACGAGCAGCACTGTTCCCTTAGTTGGGAGAAATAAATTAGACAAGACATTAGACATTATTAGGGGTTAGACAATTTTTCTTTGAGTCCGATTTCAACGGTTCATTATAATAAACCAAAAATGCGAAGAAAATGACTTAGGTGAAACGAAAATATGAAGACGAAGTGCTAAAATACAAAAATTTTCAAGTGTCCATAAAAGGAATCTTTCCAGCGACGGACAGTGGACTACTGAGGATATCCAAAAACTGTAATCACCTCGAAACTCAATACTTTTATTAACAATATTACGGAATATAATTCATTTGAGCTATGAACGTGCGAAAAGCAGTGTTGCCATGTCTTAAGCGGAGATTTGGGGGAAATCTTGATCAGAAAAAGGGGAAAATTGGTCTTTTATAAACAAAAAAAGGGGATAAATGAACAGAATATAACATTATCAATCGGGCAAATGAAATGTATGCAAAAACTTGCTGATTTAACGAAAAATTGATTTAAAGAGAGGGAAGCGCACGGTATAATCAACTAAGGGGAAATAAATTGATGTACATGAGGTATAAAAATTTGAATAAAATCATAATCACCATAAAACCTGAAGAATTAAATTTCAGAAAAAAATTATTCTTGCAGTTTCAATTATGCCTTCATGGTAAAACACGTGGACGCCATCTTTGTATATATAGGCGAAGCAGGTTACATGTTTGTATGAAAACTTGACTATCAAGAGAAAGGCCCTCATATAGCATAAAAATATAAAATCATTGCTCAACTTGTCAGCATGTCAACAATAAAAAAATCGCTTCCAAATTTTCATTTTTTTTCTACATTTCACATTAAAAAAAAGAAAGCAACACATGAAAATGGGGGAGAATTCGGGAAAAAGGAAAGAGTTATTTATTGTCTTCGAGTTGAGGTGGTTTTCTCCCAAAAAGGGGAGACTTGGCAACACTGGCGAAAAGGCAAAACGCGCACGCGTCCGCTCAAAGTTCATTTCTTTCGATCGTGGATGATTTTCGTCGAATATTCCGTATGAACAATGTTGCCGCTGGAGCCGGCCGTGAACGTCGACGATGACGATGCGAAAGGCGTCTGCTGCAACAGATTAGATTGCGCGTTGGATTCGATATCACCCAGACTGACCTCCTGAGCAATTGAATTGTCCTGGTACTGAAAATCGCGGCCGTCGAACTGCGAATCGAAGCCCGTGACAGCGTCGTAATCGTCTTCCGGCCGTTCCGTCACCTATGACAATAGCAAAGCACAGATGAATGAATTATTGGACGAATGAATGAATGAGCGAATGAACGCGTAAGCAAGCGAGGGAATGAGTGAAGAAGTGAACACGCGAATGTAAATTAGTGAAACGGTGAGCGTGTAAGGGCGAATGTGAATTAGTGAATCAGAATCGGGAAGACGCCTATTTTTTATTTTCGTTCCTAACGGCCTGAATTCTGCTATTTGGTGACAGCCGAAGAGGGAATGACCAATTTTTCATGAAAATTGTGAGCTTCCGCGGAGAAAATCGCTAATGAAAACCGATGATTTTGAACGAAAAATGAATAATAAATTATTACCTCATAACTTGTCCGTTGAACGTGAATATCGATACTAGCGCTTGTATCTTCGGAAGAATAAACCAACATTGGGAGCAAAATGATTTGAGGTTGCTGGGAGATTACCAAACCCTCCCCAGCAATTGATTTGCTTTACAAGGCATTTCGGGCGGTACTAACTTGACGATTAAAAACATAACAAGTAGCAGTGAAGTTAGCGTTATTACTCGATTTAGCATGACTCCAGTCTTACAGACCATGTTGTTGTTGTTGTTGTCTGTCTTTCAGCCGACTGCAGAGCGCTCTAGGGAGTTACTTCAATCAGTTGGAGTTGCATCTCCGGGTTTATTCAAACGGCTGATTTTCCTTAGCGATTTTCTCCGCGGAAACTCAAAATTTTCATGAAAAATGGGTCATTCTCTCTTCGACTGACATCAAATAGTAGAATTAAGGCCATTAAGAACGAAAATAAAAAAAATAGGCGTCTTCCCCATTCGAGGTAACATTTGTTCAAACCAATAGTTATTTTCCATTTTGTCACTGAAGAATAAATTTTTATACGTCCAACTGAAGCTGTGGTGGTTTCAGTTTGAAAGGAATCATTTCATTTTTGGTTGTATATTTTACCTCATAGGTTCTTCTGTATTTCATCCTTTGATCTAAGCTCGGATGATCAACCGAACTGACGCCGGAGCTGTATAGCTGCGCAATAAGATCCGCATCGCTGAGCTTGGAGGGTACGGCGGATGAGTGTAACACCTGAGAACTGACGTCATCCCTTGAACCTTTCCAAGTCCAACCAGCAGACCAACCTGACGAATAATGGAATTTCTATTTGAGATTTCACAGTTATTCGAATGTAAAACGGGCTTATTTTCAAAATTTTATATGAACTCAGGCCGTTGTAATTTTTTTTCTGGTATTTTATTCTAAATAATTTTATTTTTACTAATTTTTATTTTCTTTTATTTTAAGTAATTTTATTTCTATTAATTTCTATTTTATTTTAAATAATTATATTCGTATTAATTTTTATTTTATTTTAAATCATTTTATTTTTATTAGTTTTTATTTTATTTTTAATTATTTTATTTTTATTCATTTTTATTTTATTATAAATAACTTTATTTTATTCATTTTTATTTTATTTTATTTTAAATAATTTTATTTTATTCACTTTTATTTTATTTTATTTTAAATAACTTTATTTTGTTCATTTTTATTTTATTTAAAATAATTTTATTTTATTCATTTTTATTTTATTTTATTAATTTATTTTTTAGGTTTCTGGAGTTTTAAGGTGGTTTTTACCGAAGTCGTTGGTGCGAACAAATTTACTGAACTTCGTGAACGAAAAATATTTATCTCAACGAGGGCTTAAAAACATAAGAGAACATTAATATGTACTAGCATAATATGCTAGATATATTATCTAAAACCTGTCAGACTAATTTCATCGGTAAGTTCGCTTCTTGCGTTTTATTCTTATCTAAGAGAGTAAAAAAGGAAAGGCCTTGGAATTATAGAAACATCCATTCTATCCAGTTTTGGATAATAGGCGCGAACAAGTGTGACATGGAGAATAATAGGCAGCGCTTCTGTTGACGCACAATTCATCGAAACTAGCCGAGTTGAAATCTTATTCACAATACCTGGATTGTACCTGGCGAATGCTACGTGTTGTAAGCAGGCGCAAAAGGCGGCTATCAGAGCGACGTTCATCATCTGTAACAGCAATTGAGCAATTGTTGAGCTTTTGTCGTACGAGAAGTGTTGTGCGGCACAAGACTGAATGCCTCTCATCAATCGAAGCGTGTCGAATCTCATCACGACAGTTCAGTTATTGCCACTAAAACAGCTTTTGATTACAATTAACTGATTGCCTGAAGAAACTAACGTTTATTACCAAACAGTGGTGAAATGCGGAAAAATAATTTATCATTTCAGATGAGAAGGTGGATCATTTTTGAGGGGAAGACTGAAGACTATTATTTATAGAAACGAGAGACCTTTCTAGAGAAAGAGTTCGTTTTTCACAACTGAAAATCATTTCTAGAGACTACAGCCAATTTCAGAGACATCTAGAGACTTAAAACCATTCCTAGACACAAGAAATAGTTTCTAAAGACTAGAGACCATTTACAGAAACGAAAAACCATTCCTAGGCACTAAAGACGGTTTCTATATAGAGTCTAGAGACCATTTCTATATAGGGACTAAATACCGTTTCTGGAGACTAAGAGACCATGTAAAGTGATCAAAACCAGTTTTGGAAACTAGAGACAATTATTAATAGAGACTGGTAACCTTTTCCAGAGAATAGAGACCATTACTAAAGACGAAAAACAGTTTCAAGAGACTAGATCCCACTTTTTAGAGTCTAGAGACCTTTCTTTTTTTAAAGATTACAGACCATTTCTTGAGACTAAAGTTCATTTCTGGAGACTAGTGAGACCATGTCTAAATGTTGCGGACCATTTTCAAGGACAAAAACCATTTCTAGAGACTAATCTATTTCTAGGTATCAAGATACTATTTCTAGAGACTGGAGACTGTTTCTAGAGTCTAGAGACCATTTATATATAGGAACTAAATTCCGTTTCTGGAGACTAGAAACCATGTTTGGATATAAAAGACCAGTTCTAGAAACTAGAGACCATTACTAAAGACTAAAGACCATTTCCAAAGACTATAGAGACAATTACTAGAGACAAAAAAGGTTTCTAGGGACTAGAGACCTTTTTAAAGATTACAGACCATTTCTAGAGACTAAAGTTCATTTCTGGACACTAGTGAGACCATGTCTAGAGTCTAAAGACCATTTCCAAAAACAAAACCATTTCTAGAGACTAATTACCATTTCTAGAGACAAGATACAGTTTCTGAAGACAAGACACCATTTACAGAGACAGAAAACCATTTCTAGAGAGACTAGAGACTGTTTATTGGTACTGTTTCTACGGACTAGATACTGTTTCTAAAGACTAGAGGCGGTGTCTGGAGACTGGAGGAGGTTTCTAGAGACTGGAGGCGATTTCTAGAGAATGGAGGCGGTTTCTAAAGCATAGAGACCATTTTTATATAGAGACCAAAGACCATTCTGGAGACTGGTAACCATTTCCAATGACTGAAGACCATTACCAGACAGTTTCTGGAAAGTGGAGACCTATTATAGATAATAGAGACTAGAAACCGTTTCTACAGTCTTGACATCGTTTTTATAAAGAGAATAACAACCGTTTCTGGAGACTATAAACCATATCTAGAGATTAAAGAGACTAGAACCGTTTATAGAGTCTATAGAATCCATTACTAAAGACTAGAATACTTTACAAGAGACCGGCGACCCTTTCCAGAGACTAGAGACCATTTTTAGAGCATAGAGACAGTTTCTATAGACTAAAGATAATTTCTAGAGACTAAAGTTCATTTCTGGTACAGTATCTTAGCAGTAACTAGAGATTCAAAGAGCCTCCCTTCCTTGTCTAGAGACTGGTGACAATAACTAGAGACTATTATTTATAGACCATCACTAGACACTGGAAACCGTTTCTAGAAGCTAGAGACTATTGAGACGAGGTTTTCCAAGCTCTATTGTGCGTGGTTTCGTTTTCGCTTTTCTGAGACACACGAAAACAACTTTTCTTCCGAATACCCTTCAAAGTGAGCAAATTTAATTCCTGCAACTCCACGTCTTTTGCTTCAGAAATAGATTTCCGCGCCGAGCATTTCCTGCTCAATCTCTTCGGAGAAAATCGGATCGACGAAAGTTAATTAGCCGAAAACGATAGCAAAAATGACGGGATGCCAGCCGGTGACGCGAAGTTACTCAAATCCGGTGTTTTCACGCTCCGATTCCGACAACAGCAGGTGCTCAGTCGCTCCACGGTTGTCCCCGACTTTGATGTTGGCGCGAATACGCAAAGGAAATAAATATCGAGGGTAATTACTTATTTATTTATTTTACATACGGGCAAATGTCCAATTTATAGCAATAATAATAGGTGGCGTGCGCAGCGCCCAAAATGGAAAAAATAGTCAATAGCACGAGGAGAAAAGTAAAAATAATACTTCTTTTCCTTCTCGTCGCATTTCTTGATGTCCGGGAGAAAACCCGACTCATTCTCCAATTCTTTACTAGCCGGCCGAGCACTTTCGCCCATTCGGGCATCCTCAGGGCGACGTGGCGCCATAGGGTCCACAGAATTGGAGAATGAGTCGCCTGGTTTTTCACCACCTCACAACCCCCGGACGGTAAAAATAATAGTTCATTCTTGGAAAAATGCGGACCTGATCACTGATAAAGGGGAATGGAAAAAATCGATGTCGGGGTGGGTTTGGAGGGTGATTAACCTCACGAGGAAGACGGCAGAGTGGTCGGTGATATAGATAATTTGTGGGGGAAAATGTGGTTGAAAATAAATTGAATTGACGGGAAAAGAATTGGGGAACCGAGATTGAAGTGCCAGCAAGGAGCCTGGGGGAGTTTACGCAGTGTTATTCACTTGAAAACCTTATCAAAAGTAGCACTAATTAATAATATTGCAGTTTGGTATGTGAACGATAAAATTCTACCGAATTTGCATTCTCCCTTTATGTTTGAAAAATACTCAGATTGAAAACGATTCCACGAGTCAAAACCTCCAATATTTTGAGCACCACCCGAAACGTCTCAATTTTTTCAACGTCCTCTGTACAAGCCCTAACTAAGCCGATAATTTATATTAGCCACTCTTAATTAATTTCTCACTGTTCTCTACCGATATTAACCTTGCATCACGTTTTTGTCATCTTCCAATGAATTGTCTTCTTTTCTTATTTCGAGCACGTTTTCTTTTGTAAGTTTGAAAAATTACCGCGCTAAACTGACTATCTGATCGATTGCGACTCGAAACCTTGAGGAAAAATAAACAATAGCGATCTTCTGCATTGATTAGTTCGAAATAATTATGTTTGAGACGATTTATTTGGCTAATGAAGCCGTGACAAGATCATACAAAGATAAGGATTGTACCTACCTACGCTTGAGTTACGTCAGACGATTTCAGGTTTGGAACAAACATTAAAAATTGAGGCGCCTCTCACTTTTGGTTTATTATTCAATAATAAACCGTTGTAATCGCCCAAGAAAAAAATGTTCAAACACCCCCTCACAATTTGATGTTTTACGCACGTAGAATCCGAATATCCAATAAAAACGCTGCAAATGATTGTACAGTGGTTCATCATTATTTCGCATCAATAATGATTTAAGAAGACTATCCATTTTTTATGGTAATTGTTCCGAACAATTGCGAACGTTCCCAGTATTCCCACTATTGTACTTTTTCTCAATTTTATTTTTCTTAATTTCCTAAGTAAAAGCTAAATTTTTTGCCCTACCGTACAGCTGGAGAGAGTTTTTGACGACCTTTCCAATGAGTATAAAAATATTTTTATAGCTCCAAGAACTCTCGAGTTATACCCTCATGTCAAATTTCTTGAAAACGCCCAAATTCAGCACAATAACTCGAGAACCGAAAAATCTATCGACCTCGCGATGGTCTCATTCGATTCAGCGTCCAAAAATCTTTTGAAATTGATACCAAATAATACACATTTTTTTGGAAAACCTTGGAAAATAATAATTTTCTCCCCCTCAAAAATACCCTTATAATTGAGCTAGCAAGGTGGTTCAAGAATTGGGCCGTCGTAGGACCGAGATTGATTTTTGATAAAAATTTCAAGAATGCAGCTATTATAGTTTGGCCGGAAAACTGCTAACGGCGTACGGCGGACAGACAGAATTTTTTTTAATTGGATACCTATACGGATTTTACTTGCTTTTGAAACGTAAAGCATCAAATTTTGAGGAGGGTTAGACATTTTTTTTCTTGGCCGATTAAATATTATTAATTACAATGGTTTATTATTAATAAACCAAAATGAGCAACGAAAACGTGAAGTGAGCAATAAGTAACATAATATTAGCCAGTATGCAAGATCGTTAGGCGAACGAATGTAGAAATGACCTACACAGAAGTGAATATCATCATTACACGAACCTTATTCAGGTTCACAGCATAAAGGTCACAGCAGAGTAATATTACCCGTGTATTAACTTAATAGCCGAAGGTTACTAGGTCGAATCGTGATTGATTTCCGATTGCGCAATGTGGTCGGGGTTTCGTTAATCGTTAATGAACATAGAATCGTTAATGAACATAGAACGCCGGAGAGGAGTGGACGGGTTGTGTAGAATTATATTTCTAATTATATAAATATAGATAACTGTAATTATGGCATACGAAGAATTCGGCTTTCAGAAGCCAATTGGACGCAACGTTTTTATCTCTCGTTTAATGTATCTACTGACAGACGACTACTGACAGTCCACGAAGCAATGATATTGATTCAGACAAGTATTATCGGTTGAAAAACGCTGCACGTTTAATTATTATTCCTTCGCTTCAATAATGATTTAAGAAGATTATCCATTTGTGACAGTAATTATTCAGAACATTATTTGTGAACGTTACCGCCGAAAAACATATTGGTTACTATAGGGGGAAAACTCCTAGTGTCATTTTAATCATTTTTATTTTCTTAATTTCCAAATTAAAAGCAGAACTTTGAGTATTTTAATTTTAAGTCTCCGGTGCAATTGAACAGAGTGTGACGATTATTCCAACGAGTGCAGAACGATTTTCATAGCTCCTAGAACTCTCGAGTTGGAGAACTCGCAAGTTTTTGGCTTCCTCGTGCCAAATTTCTGAAAATCTCCCAAGTACATAGCAAAAGCTGCGATAACTCGAGAACCAATAAAGCTATCGACCCCGCGATGGTCTCATTCGATTCGGCGTTCAAATATCTGAAAAAATCGATACCAAATACATTTTGATTGGTTTTCGAATTATTGCAGCTTTTCTGTTGAATTTGGAAGATTTTCAGAAATTTTGCGTGAGGGTATAACTCGAGAGTTCTTGGAGCTATAAAAATAGTTCTATACTCGTTGGAATGGTCGTCAAACACTCTCTTCAACTGCATCGTTATGCCAAAAATTTAGTTTTTCATGTGAAAATTAAAAAAATAAAAATGATCATGATGTCAATAGTTGCTACGGAATTTTCCCCTTTAGCTGCCAATCTGTTATTCGGTCGGAACCTTCACAATTGTTCAGAATAATTAGGTACTATCACGAATAGAAGAGAAGAAATAATAAACCACTGAGTGTACATTCATTTGCAGCGTTTTCCCTTCAAATACTTCCATTAAAAAAATTCCATTTGGCTAAAAATTCCGTGTAATTAGGCTCTGTTCTGCTGCCGAGGGTTGGCGAACTAGGCTAGCGAAAAAGGTACTTAAAGCGTGTGCGCTTACCTCGAGCGACGAGCTCGGACGTTCGTTTCGACGTGTTGTCTACTCGCGTCTGCGCTGTCAGAAGGCCGCGCTCAAGTCTGATCCCTCTTCTTGCTTTACTGCACAATCCCTGCAATCGTCGCAATACTCCTGTCATCCGTCCTAGCTACGCTCT